>JARHVA010002281.1:1765000-2017500 GCA_037957365.1 Torreya grandis | reverse complement strand
ACTTGTATAATCATCTGACCAAACTAAAGGGAATAAAAACTATGAACCATATTAAACATCTTGCATATATGAATCACTTCACTCTAGTTGTGGGGTTGCCTTGTTATGAATAGATTCAGTAGGAATTTGAGTAACATCTGTTGAAAAAATATTTATCAATTATCATATTATCGATGTTGATTGATTATTATTTCCTTTTATTACAATTATTCTATATGATGGTTTAGATTTTATTTATTTGAATCCATTTTTTTAATTGGTGATGTAACTGATCACTCATTACTTTGTTCTCTAGTTGCATTTATAGCAACATGTTGTTTAATCCTATTTCTAAGTGCACAACAATCATTATCCCAATGACCATTAATGTGATGATAGTTGTAATAAGGTCCATTTCTAATTTTTTCCAATAAATGTGGTTGATGATGATGATTGAGAGGAAATGCAATCCTCCTCATATTAATTAATGTATGAATAATGCCATGAGGCCTATATTTTTATGAATCAAACTGAATGAACTTTTTTTAACATAAGGTGCTTTAGTTACTGTAGGAGCTTATGTGAAACTTGATTCTTTATGCCCATTTATTACCTTTAATTATCATTTGTGTTGAATATTTTATTTAGAAAGTGGTGGATTATGCCCCTAAACTTTATCAGGTGACTATGGTGGCAACAAATCAATATCAAAATATACCTCTTTATTTGGTTATACAAGTTTCAGTTTATCCTCTAATGCCATAGTTTCATAGCAAAGAGTCTAGAATGACTTAAATGTTTTGTACAACATATTTTCCTTAAGAGGAAAAATGAAACCCTTAAAAAACATGTATTATGTCTCAAAATATATTACTTGAAAAATTAAATATTGCATACATGTCATAAGTCATAAGATATAATCATAAACTAGATCTAACTTTCCATGATGTAAGGATGGTAATATTTCATATCTAACTCTAGGTCCCTTATTTTCAATAAAGTGCATAAGAAATACTTCTTCCAACTCAAAATAGGTAGAAGTCCCACTAGGGAGAGAATGATGAAACCAAGTCAATGCATCACCCTCTAAACTCTTTGAAAATAATTGTAACAATATCCTACTACCATTACAACCATTCATATATTTTATATAATATTTGATATGTAAATAAGGATCCCCACTCCCATCAAACTTAGGAAATGTGGTATCTTAAAATTGTATGGTAATGTAGCATATAAGATATATATATTTTAATGGTAAAAATGGTTTGAAATAGGGACCCTACCCTTTACATGGAGCATGCAGTCATGGTCTAAAAACCAAAAAGCATATAAACACCTAAAAAAGAAAACACAAGAGAAACTATTATCGCTAAAAACATGCACCAATGTATGAAAGGCTTTCACGTGCAATGATGCACGACACTTCTAAACTTAGCACCTTTGACTTGCATACCAGAGAGGAATTTTTTATCTCATAAAAACAATGGGATTGTCCCCAAAGGTGTGGGAATATTGCACTCTTGGGGATGAACCTTCAGAGGAGGCTAACTTCCTTCTATTCTAAATGCACCTAGTTTAGGACCAATGCGTAGATTACAAAGAGCAAAATGAAATCTATAACTAACACTAAACCTAATATTGAAAAAAGGGAAAGGGAGAGAAAAGGTAAGAGGGTTGCTGAAATGTAAAAGGTGATGCACCAAGAATATAATGAGCACTGCACCCACTTAATGATACAATATAACTAATGGACTAGATATAAGATATTTAAATTGGTGTATTACATAAATGTTTTACATGGAGGTAAGGGAATAAAATGAAATATTAAGAGGGGTGATAAATGGTCCATAAATAATGCTTGTGTAGTCATGTGTATACATAACATGTGACTTGTAGAGACTTCTAGTTCTATGTATAGGTACAAAGGGAGGATGATAATGAGAGGGACAAACATCCATAGATAAGGATCAACAACCATGAATGTACACAAAACACAAAGCATGAAGAAAAGTAAATCATTTTTATTAATCTCAAGGTCTAAGGAAATATTAAAAACTCAAATAGGAAGAGCTTTGTTATACTAGCAGAGGGATCTTGGAGGAAAAATTTTAGTAGCATTACAATGCCTAGAAAATGTTGACCTTTTTACAATAAAAATCAGGGTTTATATAGCACTGGGCAAGGCCCAACATAATCAATTCACCATTGGAGGTGGTAGGTATAAATTTGAATTTAAAAATGGCACCCAGAGCCCAAGGCTAACTAAGAACATCCAAATCTTCATAATAACTACTAAAAATCATGATCATTCAATTTAGGTTTGACAATTTGATCATGGAAGTAGCTGGAAGGTCACTAGTGGTTCCACACATGCATCTAAGAATAAAGGGTGTTTAAGTAGCCAAAGGAGGCATGTGGTCATGTTATGGCACTCTAACAACCACCATTACATTCAAATATATTTGGATTTGGCTCCCTCAATGTCTAATTAGGTTTAGCTACCACCCTTATTCATGGTTGCCACCTATCAATCCACCTGTACTAGCCCATTATTATGGAACTACATTGGCTTATCTTTGGGTTATGCCATGTCTTCTTGCATGTGTGATTAGTAAAATGTATCCTATGTAAAAGGTGTGCATTGAAGGTTATACATAGAGCTGGCTACGAAGTGAAGATGTGAGCTTGTGAATGGTGTTAAGGGAAATCTTTTATAGAAATACACAAGGCCCTAACTCCTCCTGCACCTAATCACTTCTGATGGTCCTCATAGTCTTTCACCTTCTATTTGGGATCTATATTGGTCTGTGAAAGAGATGGTGTAAATATTAGATCATAGTCTATGTTTTATAAGGGTGTAGATGTGAAACCTTAAGATTTGGCATGGAAATTTACCATTCAATCATAGGGAGACCTTTGAATAAGAGTGCACAAGAAGATTAAAGATCCCAAGTGCACTCTTCATAAATTAGAACTACTTTTTACACACTTATCTCTTTCATTGCTTGAAGCTTAAGAGACTCACATGCTTTGATTTATGTGCTATGTTGGTGTGATGAAATATCTTGGCATGGGGCACATATTAGGAACTCCTTATAGGTGTAATTATACACTTTATTGATGTGTGAACTCATGTTGACTATTGATTATGGGCATAGATAGGAAACATCTACATGTAGGATTACTTTAAGAGAACTTGACATTGTGTAAGTGTGAAATTTTTTGTATGAACCTTATGAGTTTAATGCATGTCATGGGGTAACTTGGAGAATCATCAATTTTGGTGACCTCTACAGGCTGCTTGCCTACTAATCAAGAATCTAGTAGGCTTGAAGTAATCCATTGGGCACATAGTCATCTAGAATCCCTTAATCTTCTTTCCCCTTATTATGATTCAGGTGTGAGAAACCCACTTGACCCTTAAAGTAATTAAGATACCTTCCAAAAAGATAAATAAAGAAAACATCTACACCGAATGATGCTTCGAGGAAAGATAAGTCTAAACTAACAGAACTACGGACAAGCATGTAGATGAAATGAAATTATTTTAAATAACATCATGTGTGCATAATACTTAGGGAAATTAAAACATATAGCCTACTATTTAAAAGGTTGTTTATGATCATTAGAGATAGTGCTTGAGATGAATCTCATTGACAGGGATAGGTAACACTTATCTACTTGGCCTTATGAGCTAGTATGCATTGGATTACTTGTAACTGGCTATGGTATATGGGTCACTCTATATAACATCAAATTTTATATGCTTCCTAGCCTTTACTCTATCTACATCCCATTTAATCACCAAGTATCTTACATTGAAACTTCTTTTAGTGGTCCTTCTATCAAATATTCTCTTGGTCTATGCTTTCTAAAGCTCCATAGTTTACATGGCCTACGTCTTGAGTCCTTCAAGCTCCATTAGCTTGGTTAGCCTTATTATCATGGGATCATTCTCAAGAAATTCTAATTGATGGGCTATCTCTAGTGAAGGAAACTCAAGACATGTAGGTAATCTTGCTTTCCTCCCATACACTAACATGAAAGGGGAATTCCCTAGCACTTTTTTTAGGGTTATTAAATTTTTCTAGAGGGTTATCTTGAGCTTGGTGTGACATGATCATTGGCTATCTCCCATGGTTTGCTAAATGATGCAAATCAAATTATTATTAGTTGATTTGGCTAAACCATTACTTTAGGGGTAATAATTTGAGAAGGTACTCAGATTGATGTTATATATAACTACCCATATGTTGATCTTGCATCCAAGCAAATCTAGTGCATTGTCTAAGATAATAGTAGCTGAAACACCAAATCTTGTGACCAGGCTTTCATAGAAGTCCACGATGGAAACCTCATTAGCCTCTTTGAGCACTATTACCTCCATCCACCTTATAAATTAGTCAATTCCTATGAGGATCTATTTATGACCTACATTTGATGATATATTTATCATTCCAATGAAGTACATGCCCTATTTTGTAAAGGGTTGATCAATTTGTATTAAGCTAAGGGGTAGGGCTGCCAATTTTTTCTTGCCTACAAAGAAGGTACTGTTGACAATGTTGACCTCATAGGTCAAATTATCACCCCTACCATTCAAAACTTTGCATAACATGTTATTTTTCCTTGTGAGTTAGTATTTGGTCTTGAAAAATAATTGAAGAAGCCATGGTTAATAGGTCCTAAGGTAGTTTAGGTGATTTAAGGTCTTTTGCTTCATTTGTCATGCACTTATCTAGTCATTTTTGGCCTTTTCAAGCCATTTCCAATGGTGAGAAGAGTATAGTGTCTTGGTGAGTTTAATATCATGATTCAGGGTCATTAAATCCCAAAAAAAAAAGAATAATTAGGTTGATCACATTCTGGACTAACTTTGTGCCTCATTTTTATGCAAAATCTGACTTTTTTATGCCATTTAGAGAAGGTTTTGATAGTATATGATATTAAGGAAGATATATTACATATTTATTAACCTCATAAGACACGTGAGAGATTTTTTAAAACATTTTAAAACATTTCATTCAGATATCCTTGGTGAAAATAACATTTTTAGTACAAAAATAGGCCTTTTTGAGGCATTCATTTTGGTTTTCACAAGATTTTTGTGGGAAAATAATCATAAAGGGTTAATTGTGTACTTAAAGGGTCATATAAATTGTTTTTATGAATTTATATTTGGAAAAATGTAAAAATAAACTTTGATTTATTTTTGACCTTTCTTGCATGCCTAGAAGGGTAGTTTTCAAATGCTCGGTACGAGAAGAAGAGAGAGAGTAGGGATATAAAAATTTGGAAATGTTTATGGGTATGAGTAATATTTAAATTAGTGGATTTTTTTTGTATATTATTTTACTCATCTTTATTAACAATTCATAAGAGTGACAACAGGTCACTATAGCCTATGCATCCGAGAGGGGTTTATTCTTGGGACCGATGATCAATTTTAACAAATAATGAAGAGGAATGGTTATGGGGAATGTTTTTATGTGTAATTATGATAATTTTAATAATTTTATCATTTGATAACTCCTTCTAGGAAGGAATGTATAGCATAAAACCTTGTTCCTTTCATTATTTTTCTAAGTGGTCTCTTAGATCAATTTTGAAGCAAAATATGAGTTTTTCATTAGATGTTTTCATATAAAAAGGTTATTTTTGGATGTTTTAATTCAGAAAACTCTTTTTTAATTCATAAAACTCTTTTTTAATTCAAGTAAGAGTTCACAAGTTTCCATTCTGAGTATGCCTCTTTGAGGGAGTTCAATTTGAGTGCATTTTTTCAACAAGGTACAAATGCACTTTTTAGATTGATTTCAATGTTTGTATCAAATAACCATTGATTAAAGGAGTTTAATTTTTTTTTAAAAACAAGACAACCAAGTTACAAGATACATCATGACCTTGACAAGGCCTCAAACTTCTTGCATCATAATGGTACTCAGTCCATACATTCAAGGATGAGCACATTCAGGTTATAGAAGAAAATTCATTGGAGGTTGTAAATATTCTTGAGAAGTTTAGGAGTTTCTCCAAAAAACATAAGAATTTAGGTTATTCAATGCCATGCATTTGACTCTTTGATCTATTTATAAGTACCTACATGCCTATAACTTCATCAACACCTACAAGAGGGTAGGAGCATTAAAATGGGAGTTTTAAATCTTGATTCAGGTTCTTCAAGTTGAGAAAGATGTATTTGGAAACTTTGATAAGGTCTAAAACTAACTAAAGGCTTATATTCCATGCTCACTACCTAAACTCACACCTACTACCTGTATACCTGCAAAGTCTACTTATAGATGGCACCACAAAGACATAAAGGGTTGTAAGGAGAGTAATGGCATGTTTGAATACCCTTAATGTAGTCTTAGGGTGTTGGGGAGACCATAATAGTTCTGTTTAGAACATTGGATTGGCAAACAAGAGTGGAAACCCACTCCAAGGGAAGAAATGTGAACTTAGGGACAAGTTTCCCTAAAACACAAAAATAAAGCACTCCACACTTTTGGTGTTAATGAATGATGATGTCATACAGGGTTTTGACCAATCCAAATGCACTCATATTATAGACCTATCCTAGGGTAACAAATTTCAAGAGGAAGTGAGTAATGTGGTCAATTAGTTTTCTTACTAGGAGGGTCCAAAGATGCACTTTTGCTCACTAAGGTCAGATAATGATATCTACAGGTTTTGAATATCAAATGACATTCACACCCAAATTTATAATATAATGAGTATGTGTCTATGTTTGAGTGGGCATAAATAATTAGAAAGCACTTCAATGCCCCAAAGGGAACTGATGAAAGTTGGAACACTAAGTTTTGGGCCTAATAGGCATACCTATAGGTTTTTTTTCAATTCAAAAGAGCCACCTATAACTAGGATTAAGTCTATTGATTCATAGCCTCATTGAGTAAGCAAGTAAGGATAATAGTTAAGAGTTTACTAAGTGTCAAGGTTCCTATAATCATGATGGAAAATGAGGTCTAAGGCTCAAAGGGGGTCAAATTAAACCACCATGACAACCTAAGGATATTACCATACTCTTCTTATGTCTGTATAAAGTGACCTATAGTCAGTGCAAGTAGAGCTCTTAACAGGATTCTTAAACAATTGGCAAGATGCATTGAAAGTTGATGGTATTAAGAAGACTTTGGGTACAAGGGTGATTGCCTTTCATAAGGGAAAAAGAGAGTATAAAAACATAAGAAATTTTTATAAGGCTAATGAGCCCTATAATGGTGACCTACAACCATCATAAAAGTGAGATTTATAGCCAAGTAGAGATTTTGGCATTGAGAGGCCTAATGGAGAGTGTTGACTACTTCAAGAAAGGTGTGAGTTGGTACATAATGTGACATCATAAATCAAGTTAGGATCACCTTTTATGGTAATGAATCCAACTAGAATGGATATCTACAACCCTGGTCTATACAAGGGAAATTCAACAAAGAAGCACAATTAAGTGTTTGTGGAATGAAAGAATGTCTTCAAAGGTAAGAGTATATGATGCAATCATTGGCGTAATCATGATATATTAAGGAGATGTAGTTAGTTTTGGTTTTGGAATAAAAACCATTAAATGAAGGAATTTGTACACAATCAACAAACTTATATGCATCTACAACCCAAAGAAAACATAGGCCTCTCCTTAAACTAACATGAGGTTAAAAGCACAGTGGGTTTGAGAGAGGTTCTTGCATAAAGGAATACTTCAATGAGACCAAACTAATATGAGTTTATTAAAGAACATGTAGAGGTTTGTTAAATTAATAATCTACTCATACTAAGGCTATGAAACAAAACCTACATGAAAACCTATAGGTCGCTTTTAGGTCAACAAGGTACACCAACAATGTTCTTTAGGACTATGTTCTCATGGTCTAAGAAGAATGCCTTGATCAAAGTAGAGGAAGTTGGTGTTAGGTTTAAACTTCAAAGTATTTAAATTATGAACAATTTTAGAGGTTAGATTGATACCAACATTATTTTAGGCTCAAAATAATAGTCACCTATACTTATGATCAGCTATAGGCTTGTTGTAAAGAATTTTCCATGATCTAAACAAGAGTATGAGAGGATAATGAGCTTAAGAAAATTTGGGTTCTTATGAATAATTTGAGTCTAATATACATGGATACACCTTGAAACCTCAAAATGTGACCTATAATCAGGGAAACTCAGTCTTAAGATCATATCCATGCAAGGGTTTCAAACTTCATGTTATGAAGGGTTATAAAAGTAATGTGTTTGAATTAAGTTCCATGGAACATGGTATGAGAGTTTCAATAACTATCAAAAGAGAGTTAAAATAACCTAAAAGTACCCTATATTCACCATTAGAACATCATCTACATTCAGCGTAATAAAATAACCTATAGCCAAGCATAGTGGTTTGGGAATTTGGGGACCTTGTGGGAGTATAGACCTTTTCAAGAAAGACATGAGTCATATGGTGTAACATTGTGTTAAGTTGACTCAATTATCAATCAACTTATGTGATCATGACTAAAATGGTAAGTACACCTAAATTATTGATTTTACAATAAGAATAAAGCACAGTCTAACCTAATTCAAGGTTTATGACAAAAGAAGAGAATGGTTGGTTTTAGATGTTATCAAAAGGCATTGATATAGGTTTCAAGTAGGTGGTGAATTGTCAAGAATGGCTAATTTGATGGAGTCAAACTCATGTACAATCATGTTTCCAATAATAAAATGCAATTATGACCTCTATTTTGGGTTAAAATACAGTCTTAGCTTAGTCAAGACCATGATATGAATTTTTGTCTTTGTAATAAGGGGCATATATACCAATATGGAGACAAACAACTTGTTCAAAAGAGTTCAAAGACAAGTCAAGTCTAACATGAATCATTATCCATAAATTGAACCTACAGTAGCCTATAAGATTGGGAAAGGTAAACCTACAGGAGTCTCATGAAATCTTATTGTCATCATATCAAGGCATATAATATAAGAGGTTACAGTAAACAAAGTTGAGATCACCAAGACATTCAAGCATGAAAAAAATGATAAAGTGTATGGTTTAACAAAATTTTACTCAAAATGTTTGAATATAATAAAGCCCAATCATGGTGAATTGAAGTATAATCAAGAGGAAAACTTCTCCAAGCACTTTTAAATATTCATTCACCCAAATACATGCACCTCTAGGCCATGATTGTATGGACTTTTGTTGTATGAATGATCAAACAACCTTGTTAGAGGAGAAGAAATGCTATCAGAGGCATGGGAGACTAGTTTATGTGGTAATGAGGTATCCTTGGCATCTATATGAATTATTTTCATATAAAAATACCTTATTTGTTAAAAAACACACCTAAAATTGTGATATACATAGTCAAAAATCTCATCTAAGTGTGGGATCTAAGAACATGGAGGAAACTGTGATCATTTAGAGAGGTTTCATGTTAGTTGTGGTATCCAAGGTGAGAGAATGAATTAAATAATTATTTAAAAAAATTATATAGTCCCAATGAAGTATATATCTATAGGCTGGATGTTTTGGAGCAAGTATTATAGTATTAAATTGACTGTGTTTTCATGATTATGCCAAGGAAAGGTGAGTGCTTAAGGTTTTTGGTTAAGGAAAAATTCATGATAATGATTTGAGTGTATTAAAAAATGATAATAAATATGTAATAAGGCTCAAACAACAATGAAAAAAGACAATAATGGATATTCAAAGGACAAATTGCAATCAAGTTTGCCAATTTTGCACACAGTCAATGCTTGAGAAGTTTGCCTTGGGAATTTTGAGGTTTGGAGGTGTTAGAAAGGTCATTTTGACCTAAGTTTTTGTAAATATGGTAATAATTACCTAAGTAACACCCATATATATATATATATATTTAAAGTAAAAATAGGGAACATATTTGCTATTTTGTCTCAAAAGTAGGCCACTTTCAGGCATGCACGAAGACAAAGAATGGTGAAAAAGTGACCAAAAGGAAAGTTATTTATCTTGGGAACAATTTAATACACTTGGATATGTTGTGTTAAGTTGTATTTAGTGTGAAATAACATTAATTAAGTTCATTAATGATGAGAAAACACTCAGAAGTGTTGGTGGGTGACCATATGCAATCAAACCCCACTAGCCTAGACTAGGCCTTTTGCCCAACAGGGGGTCATTTCCACTTAAAAGGTCTAATGAACATTAAAAATAATTGAAAAACGTTTATGGGGATATATTAAATGTGTTAATTTTTTTTTTGTCATAATAAATCATAAATAAGCCATTTTTGGGTTCAAAAGTAAGACAAGGTGCACAAAATGAAGGAATTCACTTGAGAGGCCAAGTTTGAATGCTTACCCCATCAAGGAGGTTTATCATGGGAAATAAAAGAGTTAGGGGATGTTTAAGAGGGTATTATAATTCAAAAATTTATAATTTTTTCTTAGGTTGGATGTCACATTTTTATGAACAAAGGTTAAGAGTGAAAACTATCAAAAACCCTCCAAAAACCCTATTTTGATCTAGTTTGCAAGTTTTTAGTTGGAAACCACACCAAAAAACATAGTTGAATTATGAAAACTACCAAAGGTTGTATTATAATCTTAGAGGGTACTTCACATGTTTTTTTGTACCTTCATTTGTATAAAATAGTACAAAAACTATACTTTTTCTTATTTTTGAGCTAAAATAAGGGTTCCAAGGATCATCCAAAGATGCCAATTGATGGAAAAAGAAGATTGAGAATTTTTTTACCTATAAAATCTCAAAAATTCATAAATAATCATCCAAAGGTTCTCAAACTATTCCATTATTTTGGGCCAATCAGAAAATGCCTTCAAAGGACAAGCCTCCAAAGGCCATTTCATGGTTTTGGTATTTCTATGTGGTTCCAGACCACAAAAATTGGCATGGAGCATGTTGGGGGAATGAGAAAAGTGAATAAAATAATTTTTTTAGGCTTCACACCTGTATGATCTCCCAACATAAAAATTTCTCTTTTAGCGCTTAAAGGGTTAACGAGGCCTAATTTGGCAAGCTAAATGGGCTAGAAAGCATATCAAATCTTTGAGTTTGGCCATGAAATTTTGTATGGATATATGGGTACCTATAAAAATTCTTGTTTTTTAATCATCACTTCTAGTTTCTCCCAGATAAGGAGCTTTTCAAGAAAATAGGGTTACAAGGAATACATGGAAAATGCATGATTTGAGTGTTAAATCAAGATTTTTAGAGTATTTGGTGCTTTAAATCATATTTAAATAGGTCTGGTGTGTCCTAAATAATACATCCATGGTGTAAAATTTCAGGTTTGATGAAAATTTGAAGAAAACTCCTCCTTTTCCCTCTATGCCATAATGTAAAATGAGCCTTTTGAGGGGTTTAAAGGCTAAATAGGTGTATATATCCTATTAAAAAGACTTGGAGAGTTGAGGAAGGATATGGAATTCCATATTAAATGTAGGAATAGGTTAGTGAGGAGTTTTAATTAAAGAATACTTTGGAAAATGTCTCCAACAAGTGGAAATAGGAGTCTTCCTCTTCTAAAGCCCAAGTGCAAGACAAAGTCAATTTGTTTAAGGAGTCTTATAACCAAATATTTCCTAGTGTTAAAGCATCGATAATGAAATTATATAAGGGTTAAAATTAAATAATTTAAATGAATTGAATACCTACACCCATGGAGGAGACCCATTCATCAAGGGAGATAAAAAAGTTAAAATCTAGGTGTTGGTGCAAGAATATAGGCACTCTCCAAGTGCTCTAAGATTGAAAAAATACAATGATGAGTTTCCTAAGAACCATAATTATTTTAAAACTTATTTTACATTACAATTTATGAAGGGAAAATATTTTAGAAGCTAAAAATTCTATGTAGCACTTTTGGAGGAGCCATTTGACCAAGTTTGAGGTCCCCTACTTTGGGGCTACTTTGTCTCCAAGCATTTATTTTATATATGTATTATTTTTTACAGAATTTAAGATGACTATTTTATATTTTTATTTTTCTTAAAGGATTCCAAAATTTTTATTCACCTTTTGAGATTAATAAGAAGCAAAATTCCTCCATTTTCAGGTCTTTTCTAGTGAAGTGTATGTCCCTGTCATTGATGGCTTGGTGAAATACTTGTTTTCCTTGGTTATAGTCTAGTTTTGTAACTTTATTAGAGAATTTTGATGTTATAAATTTCATTATAAGTGTATAAATAAATCTTAAGTTCATGTATTAGATGTGAGTTTAGTCCTTCTTTGCATAAGTTGAGTTTGTAAGGTCCTTATTGTGAAATATTGATGTAAAAATCTTACTTGGGTGTAGTGAATGTGTGTGTAAGTTTTTTATATTTAATATAAGTGTCATTTAAAGCATTAAATATCATAAAACAATTGGTTCATCACCTTCCATTTCAGGTTTCATTTTATTTTCATTGTCTTTTGCTTCCTTTTCCCTATCAAAATCAGTAAGTAGTAGGTTTGAAAGATAGTTTTAGTGAGAGAACTAAGGGAAATAAACATAATATAGATTATCTCCCTTATAAATTCACCCAAAATTTGGAGATATTCCATGTTCCAATAGGAGTGAGGAATTGCACACTTTCTCACAAGGGCACACTCCTAATTGACAACAATTTTTAGCACACCCAATGGGACTCTTAATCCTTGGCATAGATAAAGTTTGGAGCTGAGGAGAAGTATTTTAAGTAGAGGAGAGTATATATCTACACCAAAATCTAAATATTATTTAGGTTGTAGATTTCATAGCATCATTTAGGCAATTCTTTCATGCTAAATGTTACCACAAGGTCAACTAGTAAAGGTATTCTATTTGAATTCATTGAGTTGTATTATAAATCATATAAAACATCAAGGTTTAGTAGGACAAATACATATCCTCAAAATCAAAATTTATCTCTATGTTATCCTACTATTCTAAGCACTATAATCCCCACTATCCAAATGGCTATGAGAAACTAGGTGTTTGTTCCATTCAACAGAGGTGGCCCACTAAATTTAGCTTAATTTGATGACATTCCTCTATTTGATCTCCAGAGTATCCCATTATTCTCAAGATAAAATAAAATAACCCCTACTGAGCACATCCAAGATGGAGCTAATCTTTGTTTAGTCCATAATGTTGTTAAGGAGAATGTAGCTCTTAGACTACTTGCTACTTCTTTCAGAAGAAAAGCACTGTAGTGGTATAGAAATTTCCCTTTGAACTCAATTGCTACTTGGGATCAATTGGGTACAAATTTAGTTATTCAATTTAAGGACAAATATGATAATCTATCTTTGGTTGAATAGTTAACTACCATAAAGAGAGCTCCTCATGAGTTCATGTCTGATTTTAACCTCAGATTCTAAAAGACATGGACCAGGATACCTGTGTTGATTAGGTTGTAGACACTAGAAAACTATGCACTTGTAGTTTTCAATGACTAAATACCTTGAGACCCCCATAAATACCAAATAAACCTTATTAACCCTTAACAAACCCCTCTTAACCCAACTAAATCACTATTTTCCTAGTCACATAAAACTATTCAAAAATACTATTCAAATGTACTATTCACTATGGGACACAATATCACTATTCATGATGACATGGAAAGTGGCATGGCATGTGAAATTTCAAGTGATGTGGAAGGTGATCTAGGAGGTGATATGGAAATTTACATGGTTTAGAAGTGATGTGGCTTGATGTGGGACATCATACCCCACTTGGGACCCTTCCCAAAGTGCTTAATGACCTCATTTAAGCATCACAAGCCCCCCCTTGAAATATGGTGAATTTACCCTCAAGGGACCATTAATCAACATGTATTTTACATGAAATTAACCTTCAAAATAAGATACCTATCTCTTTAAGACAAAGGGTACCCATTTTTGACTTTGTAACCCAAATGGGACACTCACCAACCCAAATGGGATTCCCCACCCACCTCATTTTGAATAATTCATCCACCACATAGAAAATTATGCCATACCTCTATTATTACTCTTTTGGCATGAATATTTACAACATATGCTATAAATCCCCCTCCTTTCCTTCACCCAGGGTGAAGTTAGAAAGTTGAAAGTTAGTCTTTTGGTTGTTAACATTTTATTTCAAGTTAAGAGGCATCATCAAAGAGGTTATCATCTTGAGAAAAAAGAGCCAAAACATTAGAGTTCTAAAAAATTTTTGCAAAAAATGCTTCAACAACATCAACACCAACATCTTCATCAACATTCTTCTTCAAGCTTGGAAGGTAACCTTGGTTTTATTTGTTGTAATTTAATTTCTTATCCCTCTTGGCCTATTCTTTCTTAACTTCCAAACCCACCCTTTGGAATTCTTCTTCTCTTATGCTCCATATCTTTTCCCCTTAGCCTCTTCATTTTCCTTTCTCCTTTATCCATTTATCTCTTTTCCCATTTCCCTCTTTACCATCTTCACTCTTTTTATCCCCTTACCCTTTTGCCACCTTAATCATTTATTGCCTTATTCTTTTCAACCTTCACCCCTTAAAACTTTTCCATATCAAAAATTTTACAATCCCAACCACATCACTCTTTTGAATCTTTCCATTTCACCAAACCAAAAACCAAAACCTTACTTTTGACTAATTTTCATCAATTTTAATTATTCAGACTATTTGCTTTAGTTTAATCATATTAGCAAAGAATTTAGTTTAAATTAATTAAATTTAGGTTATTTTATATATTTAATTTTAATTTTATGTTTTAAATACATGTTTCCTTCATTTTTTTTTATCAAATTTAAGTGTTAAAAGCAAGTGGATTGATAGCCACTTAGGAAGCTTTTGCTTCTAGGGTCTAGCTTATACTAGGCAATCCATCCATATTATTGTCTAACAAAAAAGTCTATTTTAGTGTTTTCTTATTTCCAGGTGATCCTCCCAAGCTAAAGAGGAGTTCTCACAAGGTCTAGATTTAACATGCGTGCATTCAACATGTATTCTTCTACACCTTCTTTATCACTAGTTTCTTTCTTCCCAAAACTAAAAATAAAAAAATTAGAGAGAAACATAGGCCATCCCCTAAATATGAATTCTTGTACTATTTAAAATCCCTTAACTCTAAAATTAGTTGATGATACAGTCAATGGGTGGTACTACCTTACCAAATGCTTATGAGGTTGCAATAAGGGTAGAGAACAGTTTGATATAAATTGGTAAGATTTCTCCAAGGCCTCCAATGCCTTTATTCTCAGAATTGAAGTCTATACTAGCCCCTCAAATTCCTAAAATTCCATCCTTATCTCCTATTTCATCACCTCAAACTCAAATTGCATCCCCTATTAGTCAAGCTAGTGAGAAAGGAGAGTTGAAAGGCTTGCTACAATCCTTTAGGAATGAAATAGTATAACTCAAAATGTAACAATTTTAGGCTAATAGGCCTTATTAATAACAAAATTAGACTACCTATCAGCCCTTCAAAGATTAAAGGCCTCCTTATCATATTTTTAAAGAGAATAGACCACCTTACAAAGCATAAGGAACCATAACTCCAACTAAGCCATATGTTGCCCTTGATCCTAATACTCCTTCCAATTCAAAAGCTAGTGTTCCCATCCCACCTCAAAAAAACTTGATATAAGACTCAGGTTGGTATCCCTCAAATTTAAATGATGCTCAAAACCAAGCCTTGGTATCACAAAACATCACTATGCCAAAAATGACACAAGAAGAGTTTTCTTTTCAAGGAGGTGTTGACCAAATTTTGGCCCTAAACTGTCTAAGTCTATACCTTTGGTCAGGTTTAGTACTTATCTTTTCTTCAAAAGAAGTGTTATTTGACAAAGCTCATAATAAATGTACAAGTCTATTCCTTTTAGAAAGTTTATTTTTGGTCTTTGCTAAGCCTTTGCCAATTTTTTTTGGGTTTTTATTATGCCTTTGCCAAATTATTTTAGGTTTTTGTTTTAATCCTTTGCTGAATTCTTTCAGACTTTTTATCCTAAGCAATTTTCTGTAAGTGTATTTCTTTCAGACATTTCACTTACAACTTTTTCGAAGGAATTGTTTCAAACATTTTGTCTGAAATAATTTTCTTGAAAAGGTCATCTTCAATTTACCCAAAGGGGCATTTTCAAAAATCTAAAAGGAATTTTCTCAGAGAAATGATCACTTCAATTTTTTTGAAGGGTAATTTACAACTTTTTTGAAGGGCACTTTTGGAGCTAAGAACCGATACAGTTTTCTCAAAAGGACAATTTTACAAGAAAGTGGACCTTTTTAAAAGGTCAAATGATATCTTATTTAAGAAAAGTGTCGTATACATTTTTATTGAAGGGTACTTTTCCCTTTAGAAAAGGTTCATTTCAAAATTTTGAAGGGTTCATTTTCACTTTCCGAAAAGGTAAAGGCACTTAACAGATTTATGAAGGATTTCCTTTAGGAAAAAAGGCTGAAGGAAATTACTTGATTGAAAAGTCTGAATATAGAAAAAGCTGTAGATGAAAATTCTGAAGAGGAGGGTCCTTTTACAAAAGGCCAAAGGGTCACTTGTAAAAATTTTGAAGGTCCATTTTAGGAAAATCTCAAAGAAAAGATAATTTTAATGTTTGAAAGAAATACCCGAAAGATGACAACCCACAAAAATTAATATTTAAGCTACAAAAAATAGCCATTGGCATCAAGAGTTTGGTGAGAACCCAAAGATGAAAGAGAGGTAATAATTATAATAAAACATAACTGATGCTTCTATTCAGTTGTAATAAAACATATCTAATTTTTTTGTTTAGTTGTAATAAAACATAATTGATGCTTTTATTTAGTCATAATAAATTTTAACTGATGTAACTATTTATTTGTAACTCTTACAAATATAATCGATTCTCATCTAAGATGGCACATGTCCAAGTGATTTACCTTGATTTTTTGAATCCCTCCTAAAGGTTATATATATGCATTCTTTTGGCTTATTTAGGATCCTCAACTGGTTATTAGGGAAACTCTGGCTAGATTTGTACCTAAAGAACTCTTGAAGAGAAATACAAGTGTGATTACCTCTCATATACTATAATATTGAGTAATTATTGGTTTAGTCTAGTGAAAGATTATCTTTTCTAGCTTTTACTCTTTATGGTCTACCAATTTATAGAAAGGAGATTATTGCAGGTCTTTGCTAGTGTTTATTTTCGAAGTGTAGAGATATCCTATAAGTGGTTCATGATTGTATCCCTTTTGGAATCATTCATTCCCTTCTTGAGAATCACATACCTTATTGAATCTAGCACATGAATATTGATGTAGCAATGGTTCGTAAGATGTGAGTCTTGTGTAAGAAAACACCTTATTTTCTCTTTAAGTAGTGATTTTAGTCAATTGGGAGGATATCATACATTGGTGCATCACCACTTGTTTTTCAGTCATTTTCCTTACCTTTTTCATACACAGTTGTGAGTCAAAATAGAGCTATAAAGGTGCATCAAGGGAGCTAACCCTTTATCTAGAGATTAATCTCAGTGAAATTGTCACCCACAACAAGAGAGATGTTTCCATTATGCCACTTAGATGAGGAGATTTGAGTATTTCCCCAAGGGTGCGAATCTAAGTGTCAATAGTTTTTGGCATGCTTGGTGGGACCTCTAAGTCTAAAATATTGTTCAAGATTGGTGCTGGTCTTGGCATAGTTCAAGTTGAAATAAACATCTACATTCATCACCTGGTGAATCCATTGAAGAATTCAAGTATTTGGTTGATGATCAGTCCTTCTTTCCATGCCAAAGGTAACCACTAGATTTCCTGCTAAAGATGTACCTCTTGAGTTTATGTAACTACCTCTATTTTCCACCAAAAGGTGTAGGTTCATAAACACTCATCTTTACAAAATAGATTTTGTGTCTAAAGCTTATAAATTTTTTTTCCATTCCATTCTTAACATCCATATTCATCATTCCAAAATGGATAAAAGATAACCCTTTGTGCCTTTTATCAGGGCATCTCCCTTGAATCTTGCCTGATATGATCAAATTTTAGGAGTAGCCCTCAAAAGTGTCCCATATTTTAGTGGTGATGGTCTTATTTCTACCATTGAACACATTAGGAATATAGAAAACTTTTGTATTATTCATAACATCACCCAAGAAAATATAGTTATTAGGTTGTTGGCCTTGTCTTTCAAAGGAAAAGTTTTGGATTGGTATGAGACCCTACCTATAAATTCCATTAGCTCATGGGATGAATTGGGACATTTATTGACTAATGGGTTTGGGGAAAAGAGTGATCACCTATCTCTAGTTGAGTATTTGAACACAATAGAGAGGAAACCACATGAATTCATGTAGGATTTTAATACTAGGTTCTAAGAAACTTGTGGTAGAATCCCAATTCTTGTGAGGCTAACCTCAAACTATGAATTTTTGTACTACTTGAAGGTGTTGAATAGTGACATTTCCATGATGATTCAATATATGGGTGGAAAAAAATTTATTTTTGCCTATGAAATAGTCATAAATTCTAATAATTGTCTTGTCTAAGTGGGAAAGATAGCTCCTAGACCTCCAATGCCACTATTCCCTGATTTACATTTTCTTAGTCAAGGTGCATTGGCCACTTTAGCCCCTTTACCTAATCAAGAGAGGCCTACCACTGATCCTTCAAATGAAATCCATGAATTTAAAATCTTGATTCAAAATGTTAAAAATTATTTATTTTCCCTCAAAAGATAACAAGCTTAAGGTTATAGGCCATATCAAACATACAGTCAGTTTGGGAAAACAAGTAAACCTCCTTTCCAAAATAATGCAAAAGGACAGGGTCAAATCACCCATGTCAAGACTTATCAAAGATATAATCATAAAGCTCCTTCATCCTCAAAATCCCTTGTCCCCACTCAAAATAACTTATGCCAATAACAACCCAACTATCTATCTTTTGACCATGGTTAAGAACAAGTGACTTATGCAAATAAAGTGCACAATCAAGGCATGGTGATGCAAGGTAACCAATCTTTCCAAGCTTCAAATTTTGAAGGATATATGCATGGAGTGGTTGAAAATGGAAAACATCAAACTATTTATACCCTCATAAATCATTTGGAGGGTGAGTTTTGTGCCATCAATTAATTGGAAAATTTAAACAACATCAATGCTAGTGTGGCTGCCAACACTAGATCATAAAAGAGGGCTGTGGATGAAGTTCAGGGAACCAATCAAGGACATGTTACAACCCATACATCATATCCTATGTTAATTGGGTCTAATATAGTTCCTAAAGTGTAAGAAAATTAGAGGATTCCAAACTTTATGCTAGCTGCTACAACTCTATCTCCACAAGCTACATCACAAAGTGCCAATGTTCATAAAGAGAACCCCAAGGTGAGTAATCCTTACATTAATGTGGTAGACTAGATGAAGAATATTCATATGAATATTTAATTATTTAATTATATAAAATTACCAAGGTAGAAAGATATACTTCAAAAAGAATTTTATGGATTGGGAAAATAGGCTGGCCCATCTAGAAAGGACAATGTCATTCTGGTAAATATAACTCAATCTATGGATGGTCAAGTGAAGAAAGATGAGAATATTCCTCCTTTTTACCATCTCTAATCATTAGTGATTTCTTGTTTCATAATTTCATAATTTCATCATAGATAATGGATCAATCACATCAGTTATGCCCAAATGCATAATATATAAGCTAGGCCTCATGTATGAGCCAATGACTAAAGGAGTTTTGTAATTGGATGGATCACCAGCCAAGACTTTGGGGGTATTTAAAGGTTTGAATTTGATCATTCATGATTTTAATACATTTTTAATTCCTCATGATGTGGTGGTGGTATATTTACCTCCCTATTTTTCTCTTTTATTATCAAGAGACTTCACATCCAAGATAGGTGGATATTTGACAACCAATTGGTTTTACATGGTGTTTAAGACAAAGTATGGCACTAAAGTGAAGATTGAGTCAGAACCTATTCATTGAGATCACTTGGAACCTTACTCACATAAGGTGGAAAATGTTAATTATGCTATCATTGATAAAGAGGAACTTCATATTGACCAATCTCCATCATCTTCCCATGAGGGAGTTTCTGATTTGTTCCTAGATGAGTGGGGAGATGATAACTATGAGCATGATCCTTACAAGTTTATTGAATAATATAGTCTTGGAATATATTATATGAATGGTAAGGAATTTTTCATGCCTAATTTGATGAAATCAAGTGAGGATGTGAATGGATTATGGCAACTCTTCTTTGATGGGTCTAGAAGCAAGATGGGGGCAGGTGGTAGAGATCTGCTAGTTTCACCTTCCAAGGAGAGGTATTATTCAACCTTTAGATTTTAGTTCTCATGAACTTGTAATATGTTAGAGTATGAGGCATTTATCTATGGCCTTGAATGGGCTAGAAAAAGGTGAATTAAATAACTACAAGTATATGGGGATAGTGAGCTTATTATGAACCAAGTTAGAGGGCATAATTTGACCAAGAAATCCTTGCTCAAGTCATACAAACATAGAGTGTGGGATATTGTATAATACTTACAAGCCTTAAACATCACATCCATACCAAGAGAAGACAATAAACATGATGATAAATTGGCTTCTATTGAATCTTGGTTTGATGTTCCAAAGGGCATAAAGGAAGACAAAAACTAGCCCCATCTAAAAGTGATTATGAGACCATCCATACCAGATAATGTCACCAATTGGTAGGTATTTGATAGTGACAAAAAAATATCACTTTTTATACAAGAAGAGGCCAAGTTTTCTTCTAAGAATCATTCTAAATTAAAGAAATAATATGGAGGGTATATTTTCCAATTGAAGTCCAACAAGCTTCTTAAAGGCTTAGTGACTCTTGAAAGCATATTCAATGAAGATGACTAGCTCAAGAAGGAACAGGTAATCATATCTACCAAGAATAAAAACTATGAGAAGGTTCAAATTTTCAAAGATAAATTTCTTGCACTTGGGAAGGTATGTACTATCGAAGAGAAGTATGCTTTCATTGAGTTATACAAAGAATTTTTTGATGTCTTTGCATGGAAGTATAGTGATTTAAAGGGTTTTGATCCAAATCTAGCTCAACATAATATAGATTTAGATGTGAATGCTAAGCCTATTAAGTAAAGGAAAATGCCAATCAATCCCAAGATTGAGCCTCTCATGAGGAAAGAACTCACCAAACTGATTGAGTCCAAAATCATCTTTCCTATTAAGCATTCATCTTGGTTGGCAAACCTAGTTCCTGTTAAGAAAAAAAATGGAGAGATAAGGTTGTGTGTTGATTTTATGGACTTTAATAGATTGTATTTTAAAGATCATTACCCACTCCCTTCCATGGAACAAATATTACAAGTTGTGGCTGGTAGTGAAAGGTTTTCTCTCCTTGATGGGTATTTTGGGTATAATCAGATTTTGGTGAAGGAAAGTGACCAATATAAGATAGTCTTTACTACTAAATGGGGTACATATGCTTATAGGAAAATTAATTTTGGGTTAACAAATGTTGGAGTTACTTTTCAACATGTAATGGATATGGCTTTTCAAGGACTAATCAATGATATTGTATTGGTATATCTTGATGATGTGATAGTTTTCTCCAAGAAAGTAAAAGATCATTTAAAGCACCTAAGGCAAATTTTTGAGAGATGTAGAGATAGTTGGATCTCCCTAAAATCAAACAAGTGTGTGTTTTATATTAATGAAGTTAAAATCTTAGGCTAGATTATTTCTAAGAAAGGTTTGTCTATTGACCCCAAAAGGGTAAGTGCCATCTTGGCATTGTCCTTGCCTAAACATAAGAAGGGTTTAAAAAGTTTCTTTGGTAAGATCAATTTCATAAGGAGATTCATCCCTAATTTTTCTAACTTGGTCAAGCCCTTGACCTCCATGCTGAGAAAAGATGAAGTATTCACTTGGACAAGAAGGAGGAAGGAAAGTTTTGAGGAGATCAAGCAAGCCATTGCCCAAACTCCTACTCTTGCAAGTCCTAAATTCTCCAAAGATTTTAACCTATATAATTTTGGAAATGAAGAGAAAATATCTACAATGCTTACTCAAGAAAATTTCAAAATTTTTGAATAGCCTATTGCCTTTTTCAGTCAAGGTTTAGAAGGCTACGAAACAAGATACACATATGTTGAGAAACAAGTGCTTTCAGTTATAAGGAGTTTGAGGAAGTTTAGGCATATGTTAACTAACGAAAAGATTCACATTTTTGTGCCTCATCCTAGTGTAAAATACTTTATGTTAAACAAAGATTTAAATGAAAAGAGGGCAAGATGGATCACAAGGGTGATGAAATATGATGTGGAGATCAAAACTACCAAGTTAGTGAAAGGAAAAGGACTATGTGAGCATTTCAATTCAAAATTGAAAGAGAAAAAAGAAGCTATTTTGGTACTTCATGATGAATCTGTATTAGTTGTACCTTCATTTATGAGAAGTTGGACATAGGACATGATCTATTTCCTTCAAATCAGTGAGTGCCCACAAGGTCTTGATAGGGCTAAAAGAAGGTACTTTAGGCTATAATGCATTCATTATGTACTTATTAATGGAGTGATATTTAGAAAGGTATTTTAAATTGTGTTATTAAGATGTAATGATTTGGATTAGATTGAAAAATTATTGCATGAATTCTATGATGGACTAGGTGGTGGTCATTTTGCTCTAAAAACTACAGATGCTAGGATTATGAGAGCTAGTTAATTTTGGCCTAGCTTGTTCAAAGACACCCATGTTTGGGTAATAAAATGCCAAAAGTGTGATATTTTTGATGGAAAACAAAAGCTAGCTTCCTTTCCTCTTCATCCAATCTAGGTTGAGCAACCCTTCATGTAATGGGGTTTGGATTTCATAGGGCAAATTAATCCACCTTCTAGTGCTGACCATAAGTGGGTGTTGACTGCCATTGATTAATTTATAATATGGTTGGAGGTTGTAGCTCTTAAAGAGGCTAATGAAAGTTTAGTCCTTGAATTATATGAAGGTATATTAACAAGGTTTAGATCTCCTTCAACCATAATTCTTAGATCATGCCTTGGCTTTCCTAGGAATAAGAACAAATGAATGGGATTTAAAGCATGGTATCTATTTTAGCACCTCCTCCAATTATTACCCCTAAGGAAATAGGCTAGATGAGTCTAAAAACAAGAATCTAATTAGGATTATAAAGAGGACAATGGAGGAGAATCAAAGGGCTTGGCATACCATGTTAAAGATAGCCCTTTGGGCTGATAGGATAACCCCAAAAAGAGCAATTAAGAACTCACCATTCACACTTATCTATGGAAGGGAAGCTAGACTTCTTATCTCACTTAAGTTACCATATTTAGATCTTACCTATCAACTATAATTGATGGAAAATAAAAACATGGAAGTTAGGTTATGTGAGTTGATGGAGCTTAAAGAGACAAGAAATTAATCTATGCACACCATGACAACTCACCAACAATAAACAAAGAAATATTTTGATAAGAGATCCATGTCAAGGAGCTTCAAAGAAGGAGACATTATCCTAAAATGGGATGAAGATAGGGCCAATCCTAGAAGACACACACATTTTGATGCTTTGTGGAGTGGCCTATATGTGATCACACAATGCAAACAACATAGTGCTTTCTAACTCTCAAAGTTGGATGGAGAGGAATTGCATATCCTAGTCAATGTAATATATCAAAAGCATTGTTACTGAAGTTCTCTTTTTTTATTGTACATAGTTTCCTGCTTTATTAGTGTTCCCTAAGTGATTATGCACATGTGTGAGTTTGTCCTTATGTTGTGTTGTGTTGTCTTTGCTTGGTCTTTTTGTTGTGTGGTGTGTCTCTTTATGTTTTTTTTTAGCATATCCTTTTTAGTCATCTTCAAAAATCCTTTGACTCCATGCCCAATGGATTAATTTAGCTACTAGTTTGGTTAGTATAACATGCATATTACCCCTACAAATCACCAATTTGTTGATCAAACTTTGGCCCTTCAGGCCAAAATTAAGCACCCCTATTTTTAAAAACTGTCTAAGTCTATACCTTTGGCCAAGTCCAATACTTAGGTTTTCTTCAAAAGAAGTTTTCTTTGATAAATCTTGCAACAAATGTACAAGTCTATTCCTTTCAAAAAGTTCATTTTTGGTCTTTGCTAAGCCTTTGCCAAATTCTTTTAGGTTTTTATTTTAAGCCTTTGCCAAATTCTTTCAAGTTTTTTTTAATCCTTTACCAAATTCTTTCAGACTTTTTATCTGAAGCAATTTTAAGTGTATTTCTTTTGGACATTTCACTTGCAAATTTTTCAAAGGAATTGTTTCAGACATTTTGTTTGAAATAATTTTCTTGAAAAAGTCATCTTCTATTTTTCCAAAGGGGCATTTTCAAAAGGCTAAAAGGAATTTTCTCAAAGAAATGATCACTTTAGTTTTTCCAAAGGGTAATTTACAACTTTTTTGAAGGGCACATTTGGAGCCAAGGCTGATACACTTTTCCTGAAAGTGGACCTTTTCAAAAGCCTGAAGGATATCTTCTTCAAGAAAAGTGCCCTATAGATTTTTCCCAAAGGGTAATTTTTCCCTTAAAAAAGGTCCATTTCAAAAAATTTGAAGGGCCATTTCAAAGCCAAAGGGTTCATTTTCACTTTCCAAAAAGGCAAAGGCACTTAATAGATTTCTAAAAGATTTCCTTTGGGAAAAAAAGCCTAAGGAAATTACTCGATAGTAAACTTTGAAGATAGAAAAAGATGCGGATGAAAATTTTGAAGAGAAGGGTCCTTTTCCAAAAGGCTGAAGGGTCACTTGTAAAATTTTTAAGGTCCATTTCAATAAAATATCAAAGAAAAGATCATTTCAATGTTGAAAGAAATACCCAAAAGATGATGGCCCACAGAAAATCAATTTGAGGCTATAGAAAATAGCCATTGAAATCAAGAGCTTGGTGGGAAATCAAGTAAAAAAAAGTGGTAATAGTTGTAACAAAACATAACTAATGTTTCTATTCAATTATAATAAAACATAACTGATGCTTTTGTTCAGTTATAACAAAACATAATTGATGCTTTTATTTAGTCATAACAAATTATAACTAATGCATCTATTTAGTCATAACTCCTATAAATGTAACAGATTCTCATCTAAGATGACACATGTCAAATCAATTTCCCTTGATTTCTTGACTCACTCCCAAAGGCTATATATATGCATTCTTTTGGCTTGTTTAGGATCCTCAGCTAGTTATTAGGGAAACTCTAGCCAGATTTATACTTGAACAACTCTTGAAGAGATATACAAGTATGATTGACTCTCATATGCTGTAATATTGAGTAATGATTGAATCATTGTTGGTCTAGTCTAGCGAAAGATTATCTTTTCTAGCTTGTAATTTTGATGGTATACCAATTTATAAAAAGGAGATTGTTGCAGGTCTTTGATAGTGTTTCTTTTCTAAGTGTAGAGATATCTTAGAAGGGTTCATAATTGTATCCATTTTTGAATAATTCATTCCCTTCCTAAGAATTTTATACCTTCTTTAATATATCACATGAATTATTGATGTATCAATGGTTCCTGAGTTATGAGTCCTGTACAAGCAAACACCTTGTTTTGTCTTTAAGTAGTGGTTTCAGTCAATTGGGAAGATATCATACATTGGTACATCATCACTTGTTTTTCATAGTCATTTTCCTTACCTTTTTCATACACAGTTGTGAGTCAAAAGAGATATATAAAGGTGCATTAAGGGAACTAGCCCTTTATCTAGAGATTCATCTTAGTGAAATTATCACCCACAACAAAAAAGATGTTTCTATTGTGACACTTGGATGAGGAGATCTAAGCATTTCCTCAAGGGTATGAATCTAAGTGTCAACAAGAGGTCAATACCAAGACACAAGTTTGGCATCACAAGGAGAGACTCAATAAGTTCAAGGGTATCTTGATGCCATTAATGTGAATTGACAAATGGATGATCATGTTGCTTTTACTCAGGGTGTTGAAACTAACAATACAAGTGGTCAAGTTGTAGCTATAATTAGATCTAAAAGAAGAGCCATTAATGAGGCTCAAGATGTGAAAAATGTTTCAAGTACTCCTAATTTTTTTTATAAGAGTATAAAATAAGAACTTTCTACCCCTACAACACAAAAAAATTATAATGTAGGGGTTGGTAAAGTTCATCAATTACCTCTAGTTCATGAGCAACTAGTGCTTCAGAAAGTGTAACCAAAGGATAGTGGGTCTATTTTTAGTATAATGGATCATATGAATAATTATAATATCATAATTATCATGTGTAATTATCTTTCCATTCTAGGACAAAAATATATGCTCATCCAATAGCTTTCAACTCTCAAATTTTCTCCAAAACCGGTTGAGAAAGAAAAATCGGTTGAGAAAGAAGGTGTTGTCTTAACTAATTTAGATAAAATAAATAAGTAATAAGTAAAATAGGTACATAATATGGTACATGTGGAAAATACTAAGGTAAAATAAAATAAGACTCCTACTTTATACCTTTCTTTGATAGTGGGTGACACTTTGGTTTATAATTGTATGGTGGATAGTGAAGCGAGTAACACAATTATGCCTAAGTAGATTGCAGACAAGCTTGGCCTTGTTTATGAGCCAAATACGAAGGGGGTATTAAAATTGGATGGGTTACCAAAAAATATGGTAGGAATGATCAAATATCTAAAATTGACACTACAAGCCTGTCCCAATGTTACTATTCAATAGGATGTTGTTGTGGTAGACGTGCCTCCTTACTTTGCTATGTGCCTTTCAAGGGAGTTCACCTCAAAGATTAGGGGATATTTATAAGTTTATTATAATTATTTGATGTTAAAAACTAGGTGTGGTACCAAGGTAATAATACATTACGAACCTATTTCACATTTCTATTTGGAGCCATATATGCCAAGTGTTGTGAAAACTAACTGTATCATCTCAGATGAGGTACTAGAAACTAGTGGAGTAGAAAATTAATAAACTTTGGATGGAGTTCCAAATTTGTTTTTTTATGAGTGGGATTATACTTTTCATGAGCATGATCCTTATAATCTAATTGAATAAGGACTTGGTGTGTATTGCCTTCATGATAATGATGCACTAATTCTAACCATGGTTAAGGATGATGAATATAGTGAAGGTTTATGGAAATTGTACTTTTATGGATCAAGGAATAAACATGGTAATAGGGCTGAAATGATGTTAGTTTTTCCAAAAAATCAAAGGTATTTCTCTTTTCTTAAGTTTTAGTTTGGTTGTTCAAATAATGTTGTAGAGGATGAGGCACTAGTTCATGGTTTGCAGTGGGATAGGAAGATGAAAGTCAACACCTTGCATGTTTTTGGTGATAGTTAACTTATAATTCACCAAGTAAGAGGTTAAAATGTATGATTTTTTTTTTGATTAGATCTTATAAGCATAGAATATGGGACTTGAAGATTTTCAAGATTTTAACATTCAATCAATGCCAAGAGATGATAATAAACATATAGATAGGTTGGTTGTAATTGGGGAAAAATTTAGTATCCCAACTGATATAAAAAGTGAAAAAATTTAGTCACACATAAAGGTGGTTATAAGGCCTTCTATTCCAGTTAATCATGAGAAATGGAAAGTGTTCAAAGATGACAATCAAATTGTGAGATTCTTGTAAGAAGAGGCTAAGCTTTATTCAAGAAACTAATCAAAATACTTGCAATAGTTTGGTAATCAAATTATGAAACTAAAAACAAATAAGTTGCCCAAGGGATTGGTCACATTTGAGAACATTTTTAGTGTTGATGATGAGTTAAGGAGAAGTCATCCTTGTCAACAAAAGAAGAACACTATACCAATGTAGAGATTACAACTGATAAAAATTTAAAGTTGGGTAAGGTATGGACTTCTTCACAAAAAGAAGCTTTCATTGAGTTATGCACAAGTTTTTTTGATGTATTTTCATGGCAATATAGTGATCTCAAGGGATTTGAACCAAGTCTAGCTCAACAGACCATTGAGTTAGAAGCTAAAACTAAACCAGTGAGAAAAAGACAAAGGCCTATTAATCCTAAGCTTAAGCCTTTGATGAGAAATGAGCTTCACAAGCTCATAGAGTCAACTATTATATTTCCAATCAAGCACTCAACATGGGTGGAAAATCTTGTTCTGGTATGGAATACGAATGGTGAGATTATACTATGTTTTGACTTTTGTGATTTGAAAAAGGCTTTACTTAAAGATCACTATCCATTGCCATCAATAGAACAAATTTTATAGCTAGTTGCAAGTTTAAAAAGGTTTTTCTTGTTGGATGTATATAGTGGCTACAATCATATTTTGGTCAAGGAAGAGGACCAATTTAAGACAACCTTCACAACCAAGAGGGGGACATTTACATATAGAAAGATGCCCTTCAGTTTATCCAATGTTGGAGCAACCTTTTAGAGAGCCATGGATATGGCATTCTAAGGCATTCTTAATAAGTTTGTACTTATTTATTTGGATGATATAACAATGTTTTCAAAGAGTGCAAGTGAGCACATGGTTCATCTCAAGCAAGTGTTTGAAAGATGTAGGCAATTTTGGGTATCTCTAAATCCAAAAAAGTGTGTCTTCTTAGTTTATGAAGGTAAGATCCTTGGACACGTGGTTTCAAAGTATGGTTTAAGCATATATTCTGAAAGGGTAGACTCCATTCTTGCACTCTCCCTACCTAAGCACAAAAAGGATTTGTAAAGCTTCTTAGGGAAAATCAATTTTATAAAGAGATATATTTCAGATTTTGCCATTTTAGTAAAGCCACTTATAACCATGTTAAAGAAGAATTAGAGTTTCATCTAGTCCAAAAAAGGAGTAAAGAAATTTGAGGAGATTAAAAAGGTCATAGCTAGCTCTCCTACACTTATAAATCTAGATTTTATAAAAGATTTCATTTTGAACACATATGCTAACATGGACACCATTTCAGGATTCTTATGTAAAAAAATCATGAGGCTTTGGAGTAGTTAATAGCCTTCTTTAGTCAAGGCTTGGAAGAGTATGAAACAAGGTAATATTTTATTGAAAATCATGCAATTTTAGTTATAAGGTCTCTCAAATTTTTTAGATACTTGTTATCTAACAATAAGATACACCTAATGGTTTCCCATCCAAGCATCAATGAGTTTCTTTTAAACAAAGATATAAATGAGAAGAGAGCTAGTTGGATAACCAAAGTAATGGAGTATGATGTGGAAATTAAGGTCATAAAGCTAATTAGAGGCAAAGGAATTTATCAGCATCTAGCTCAAGACTTACAAGAGACTAATGAGGTTGTTTTGGTGTCAAATGATGAAGAGGTTGTAGCTGGTCATACCTCACCTTCTAGCTGGTTTCATGACTTGATAAGCTATCTCCAAGATGGTATTTATCCCTCTCATCTAAGTGCTTTAAAAAGAAGATATTTCAGGTTGAAATCAATTCCATTTTTGCTTGTTGATGGTGTTTTTTTCAAGAAAGATATCAATGTTATGTTGCTAAGATGTATAGAGCCAAGCCAAACTCAAAGATTTCTTGAAGAATTCCATGATGGATATGGTAGAGGGAATTTTCTACAAGGACTATAGTCCTTAAGATCATTAGAGGTGTAATATTGGCCTAGTATATTTGGTGATTACTACGCATGGGTTAGGAAATGCAAACAATGTGCTATGTTTGTAGGGAAAGTGAAACTTGTAGCCTTACCTCTCTAAGCAATTGTAGTGGAACAACCCTTTGTCCAATGGGGATTGGACTTTATTAGCCTCATAAATCCTCCTTCAAGTTCAGGACATAAATGGATACTAACTACTACAAATTACTTCACATATTGGACAAAAGTAGTGGTATTGAAAGAAGCAAACGAAACCAATGTTCTAGATTTATATGAAGATTTGCTTACTAGATTTGGAATTCCTTCAACTATTATTTCTAATAATGCAATGGCTTTTATGGGAACTAGGATCAGCCAATGGGCTATCCAACATGGAATTTATCTTAGCACTTCATCAAACTATTATCCACAAGGCAATGGCCTTGCTGAGTCCAAGAATAAGAACCTATTAAAGATCATGATAAGGACTATTGAAGACAATCAGAGGTCATGGCATCTCAAGTTGAAGTCAGCTCAATGGGCTGATAGGATCACCTACAAAAGATTAAAAGCCAACTCTCCATACAAGTTGGTATATGGCAAGGAAGAAAGGTTACCTATTTCTCTTGAGTTTCTTGCTTTAGAACTAATGCATCAACTTGAGTTGTTGGAGAATGAGCCTATGGAGATCAGGTATGCTAAGCTTATGGATTTGGAAGAGATAAGAAATTAGTCCATGCTAGCCATGGAAATTCACCAAGTATAAGTGAAGAGAGCTTTTGACAAAGGAGCTTCTTCATGAAACTTCAAAGAAGGAGATTTGGTCCTCAAGTGGGATGATGAGGGAGCTAAACTAGGAAGGCACACAAAGTTTGATTCCCTTTGGAGTGTCCCATACATAATCACCAACTGCAAATCCCATAATGCCTTCCAACTTACAAAGATGGATGGTGAGGAACTTCCAATCCCAGTCAATGGGATACATTTGAAATAATGCTACTGAAGAGCTAATTTCCTTGTATATAATTAGTTTGTTTTCATCCAAGTATTTTCAAGCACATTAGTTTATTTATGTTTTGTCCTAAATAAGTGCTTTGTTTGCAATTTTGCTTTGTTTAGTTAGTTTTCCTATTTTATGTATTTCCCTTCTTATTTTGGAGGAAGGAGTTATCTTATTTCAAGTCAAAAGTTGTAATTACAGTCATGGATCAGATTTTTCATTGTCTTTTGAGTCCAAATGTCATGTATATGGTCTGGTTCTCAAGCATATCAGGCATGCTTCCCAGTTGAGTCACCAAAATGTTGACAATTTTGACCTCACAGGTCAAATTGTCACCCCTACCATTCAAAACTTTGCATACCATGTCATTTTGACTTGTGAGTTAGTATTTGGTCCTAAAAAATAGCTGAAGAAGCCATGGTTAACAGGTCCTAAGGTTGTTTAGGTGATTTAAGATCTTTCCCTTCATTTGTCATGTACTTGTCTAGTCATTTTTGGCCTTATTGAGCCATTTCCAGTGGTGAGAAGAGTATAGAGTGTCTTGGTGAGTTTCATAACATGTTTCAAGGTCATTAAATTCCTAAAAAAATGAATAATCATGTTGATCACATTTTGGACTAACTCTATGCCTTATTTCTATGCAAAATCTATCTTTTTTATACCATTCAGAGAAGGTTTTGATAGTATCTAATATTAAACAAGATTTATTACATATTTATTAACCTAATAAGACATGTATATAAAACATTTTATATCATTTAATTCATATCTCCTTGGTGAAAATAGCATTTTTAGTGTTAAAACAAGCTTTTTTGAGGCATTCATTTTGGTTTTAAAAGGATTTTTGTGAGAAAATAATAATATAGGATTAATTGGGTTATTATATGGCCATTTAAGTATTTTTGAGGAATTTATAGGTGAAAAAATCCAAAAATCAACTTTGTTCCACTTTTGACCTTTCTTGCATGCCTAGAAGGGTAGTTTTCAAATGCTCAGTACGAGAAGAGGAGAGAGAGTTTAGATCTAAAAATTTTGAAATGGTTAGGGGTATAAGAAATATTAAAATTAGTGGTATTATTTTTTATATTTTTGGCCTCATATTTATGAACAATTTCTAAGAGTGATAGTAGGTCACTATAGCCTATGCATCTGAGAGGGGTCTATTCTTGGGCCTACTTCTTAATATCAGTAAATAATGAGGAGGAATGGTTTTGGGGAATATTTTTATGGGTCATTAGGATAATTTTAATCATTTTATAATTTGATAAATAATTATAAGAAGGAATGTATAACATAAAACCTCATTCCTTTCACTATTTTTTTGAGTGGTGTCTTGGATCAGTTTTGAAGCAAAATATGAGATTTTCATTAGATTATTTCATATTTAGAGGTTATTTTTTGATTTCATAATTCATGAAACTCCTATTTAATTATATTAAGAGTTCATAAGTTTCCATTCTAAGTATGCCTCTTTGAGGGAGTTTAATCTGAGTGTGTTTCTTTAACAAGGTACAAATACAATTTGAGCTTGATTTCAATGTTTGTATAAAATCACAATTTATGAAAGCATTTTAATATTTTTTTAATTAATAACAAGACAACCAAGTTACAAGATACACCATGACCTTAACAAGGCCTCAAACTTCTTGCATCATGATGGTACTCAATTCGTACATTCAAGGATGAACACATTCAAGTTATAGAAGAACATTCATTTGAGGTAATAAATATTCTTGAGAAGCTGAGGAGTTTCTCCAAATAATATAAGGAGTTAGGTTATTCAATGCCATGTATTTGACTCTTTGAGGTATTTATAAGTACTTATAGGCCTGCAACTTCATCAGCACCTATAAGAGGGTAAGAACATTAAAATGGGAGTTTTAAATCTTGATTCAAGTTCTTAAATTTAAGAAATATGTATTTGGAAACTTTGATAAGGTCTAAAACTAAATAAAGGCTTATATTCCATGCTCACTACCTAAACTCATACCTACTGCATATATACCTACAAAGTCTACCTATAGATGGCACCACAAAGACATGAAGGGTTATAAGGAGAGTAAAAGCATGTTTGAATACCCTTATTGTAGTCTTAGGGTTTTGAGGAGACCATAAAAACTTTTTTTGGATCATTGGATTGGCAAATAAGAGTGGAAACCCACTCCAAGGGAAGAAATGTGGCTCAGGGACAAGTTTCCCTAAAACACAAAAATAAAGCACTTCACACTTTTGGTGTTAATGAGTGATGATGTCATATAGGGTTTTAACCAATCTAAATACACTCATCTTATATCCCTATCCTAGGGTAACAAATTCTAAGGGGAAGTGAGTAATGTGGTCACTTAGTTTTCTTACTAGGAGGGTCCAAAGATGCACTTTTGTTCACTGAGGTCAGATAGTGATATCTACAGGTTTTGAATATCAAATGACCTTCACACCCAAATTTTTAATAAAAGAAGTATGTGTCCATGTTTGAGTGGTCCTAAATAGTTGGAAATCACTTTAATTCCCCAAAGGGCACTAATGAAAGTTAGAACACTATTTGGGCCTAATAGGCATACATACAAGTTTGTTTTTGTTCACAAGAGCCACCTACAACTGGGGTTAAGTCATTGATTCATAGCCTCATTGAGTAAGCAATTAAGAATAAGAGTTTCTTTAGTGTCAAGGTTCCTAGAATCATGATGAAAAATGAGGTGTAAGGCTCAAAGGGGGTCAAAGTCAACCACCATGACACCCTAATGACACTACCATACTCCTCTTTCGTCTATACAAAGTGACCTACAATCATTGCAAGTAGAGGTCTTAATATGATTCTTAAATAGTTGGTAAGATGCCTTGAAAGTTTATGGTCTCAAAAAGACTTTGGGTGAGAGGGTGATTGCCTATAATAAGGGAAAAATAGAGTATAAAAACATAAGAAATTTTTATAAGGCTAATGAGCCTTAGAATGGTGACTTATAACCATCATAAAATTGAGAGTTACAACCAAATAGAGATTTTGGCATTGAGAGGCCTAATGGAGAGTGTTGACTACTTCAATAAAGGTGTGAGTTGCTACATAATGTGACATCATGAATCAAGTTAGGATCACCTTGTATGGTCATGAATCTAATTAGAATGGACACCTACAACCCTGGTTTGTACAAGGGTAAATCAACAAATAAGCACAATTAAGTGTTTATGGAATGCAAGAATGTCTTCAAAGGTAAGAGTATATGATGCAATCATGAGCGTAATCATGATATATCAAGGAGATGTAGTTAGTTTTGGTTTTGGAATAAAAACCATTCAATGAAGGCATTTTTACACACTCAACCACCTTAGATGCATCTACAACCCAAGGAAACCACATGCCTCTCCTTGAACTAACATGAGGTTGAAAGCACAACGGGTGTGAGAGAGGTTCTTGCATAAAGGAATAATTTAATGAGACCAAAATAATATGAGTTTATTAAATATCATGTAGAGGGTTGTTAAATCAATAATATACTCATACCAAGGTTGTGAAACACAACCTCCATGACAACCTATAGGTCTCTTTTAGGTCAACAAGGTACACCAACAATGTTCTTTAGGACTATGTTCTCATGGTCTAAGAGGAATGCCTTGATCAAAGTAGAGGAAGTTGGTGTTAGGTTTAACCTTGAAAGTATCTTATGAACAACTGTAGAGGTGAGATTGATACCAACATGATTTTATGCTCAAAATAATAGTCACTTATGCTTATGATCAGCTATAAGCCTGTTGTAAAGAACTTTCCATGATCTAAACAAGAGTATGAGAGGATAATGAGATTAAGACAAATTGGGTTCTTATGACTCATTTGAGTCTAATATAAATGGATACACCTTACCACCTAAAAATGTGACCTAAAATCAAGGAAAATTAGTCTTAAGAGCATCTCCATATAAGGGTTTCAAACTTCATGTTATGAAGGGTTATAAGAGCAATGTGTTTGAATGAATTTCCATGGAACATGGCATGGGAGGTTCAATAAATATCAAAAGAGAGTTAAAATAACCTAAAACTCCCCTATATTCACCATTTTAACATCATATATATTCAACCTAATAAAGTCACCTATAGCCGAGCATGGTGATTTGGGAATTTGGAGACCTTATGGGGAGTATAGAACTTTTCAAGAAAGACACGATTCATATGGTGTAACATTATGTTAAGTTGGATCAAATATAAATCACCTTATGTGATCATGAATCAAATTTTAGGTACACCTAAATCCATTGACCGTACAATAAGCATAAAACACAGTCTAGCCTAATTCAAGGTCTGTGATAAAGGAAGAGAATGGTTGGTTTTAGATGTTATCGAAAGGCATTGGTATAGGTTTCAAGTAGGTGGTAAATTATCAAGAAGGGATAATTTTATGGAGTAAAACTCATGTACAATCATGTTTACAATAAGAAAATCTACTTATGACCTCTCTTTTGGGTTAAAATACAGTCTTAGCTCAGTTAAGACCATGATATGAATTTTTATCTTTGTAATAAGGGGCATAGATACCAATATGGAGACAAACAACTTGTTTAAAGGAGTTCAAAGACAAGTAAAGTCTAACGTGAATCATTCTCAATAAATTTCACCTATATTAGCCTCTAGGCTTGGGAAAGGTACATCTAAAACATTCTCATGAAAACCTATTGTCATCATATCAAGGGACAAAATATAGGAGGTTATAGTAAACAAAGTTATGATCACCAAGACCTTCAAGCATGAAAATAATGACAGAGTGTATAGTATAACAAAATTTTGATCAAAATGTTTGAATATCATAAATTCAAATCATGTTGAATTGAAGGATAATGAAGACGAAAATTTCTCCAAGCACTTGTAAATAATCATTCACCCAAATACATGCACCTATAGGCCATGATTGTATGGACTTTTATTGTATGAAGGGTCAAACAACCTTGTTAGAGGAGAAGACATGCTAGCATAGGCATGGAAGACTAGTTTAGGTGGTAATAATGTCTCCTTGGAATATATATTAATTATTTTCCTATCAAAATACCTTCATTGTTAACAAGTACACCTACATCTGTGATATACATAGTAAAAAATCTCATGTAAGTGTGGGATCCAAGAACATGGAGGAGACTGTGATCATTTAGAGAGGTTTCATGTGATTTATATTATAAAATGTGAGATAATGAATTTTATAATTATTTAAAAAAAATTATATAGGCCCAATTATGTATCTATCTATAGGTTGGATGTTTTGGAGCAAGTATTATAGTCTTAAATTGACTGTGTGTTCATAATTGTGCCTAGGAAAGGTGAGTGCTTAAGGTTTTGAGTTAAGGGACTTCATGATAATGATTTTAGTGTATCAAAAATGATAATATACATATAATAAGGCTCATACATCAATGAAACAAGATAATAATGGCTTTTCAAAGGATAAATTGCAATCAAGTTTGCCAATTTTGCATGCAATCAATGCTTGAGAAGTTTGCCTTGGGAATTTTGAGGTTTGGAGGTGTTAGAAAGGTCATTTTGACCTAAATTTTTGTAAATATGGTCATAATGACCTAATTAAAACCCCCATATATTTTTTTTTACAATGAAAAATAGGGAAATTATATTTTTTTAATCTCAGAATTAGTCCACTTTAAAGCATGCACAGAGACAAAGAATTGAGAAAAAGTGTCCAAAAGGAGTTTTATTTGTATTGGGAAAAATTTGGGAAAATTTTATATATTTTGTTAATATTTATTTAGTGTGAAATATCATTATAATTTCAGTAATGATTAGAAAACACTCATAAGTGTTGGTGGATGGCCATTGCATTCAAACCCCACTAGCCTAGACTAGGCCTTTTGCCCAACAGGGGGAAATTTACACTTCCAAGGTATAATGACAATTAAAAATCATTTAAAAATGTTTATGGGGATATATTAGATGTTTTAAATCTTTTATTTTGTATAATAAGTCACAAAGAAGCCATTTTTGGGTTCTAAAGCAAGATAAGGTGCACAAAATGAAGGAATTCACTTGAACGACCAAGTTTGAATGCTCACCCCATCAAGGAAGTTTATAATGGGAAATAAAATATTTAGGGGATGTTTAAGAGGGTTTTATAATTCAAATTTTTGTAATTTTTTCTTAGGTTAGATGTCACATTTTGATGAACAAAGGTTAAGAGTGAAAACTATCAAAAACTCTCCAAAAACCCTGTTTTGAACCGGTTTGCAAGTTTTGAGTTGCAAACCACACCAAAACAAATAGTTTCTTCATGAAACCTACCATAGGTTATATGTTACTCTTATAGGGTCCTTCACATGTTTTTTAATATACCTTCACTTGTATGAAATAGTACAAAAATTGTACTTTTTCTTATTTTTGAGCTAAAATAAGGGTTTCAAGGATCATACAAAGATGAAAATTGATGGAAAAGGAATATTAAGACTTTTTTAACCTATAAAATCTCTCAAAAAAAATCATACAAAGGTGCCCAAACCTTTCTATTCTTTTGGGCCTGTCAAAAAATGCCTTTAAAGGACAAGCCTTCCAAAGGCCATTTTGTGGTTTTGGTACTTCCAAGTGGTTAAAAACCACAAAAATTGACATTGATAATGGTGGGAGAATGATAAAAGTGAATCAAATACTTTTTTGAGGTTTCACACCTGTATGATCTCACAACAACAAAATTTCTCGTCTAGTGTTTAAAGGTTTAACTAGGTCTAATTTGACAAGCTAAATGGGCTAGAAAGCATATCAAATTTTGGAGTTTGGCCATGAAATTTTGTATGGATTTATGGGAGGGTAATGGGTACCTATAAAAAGTATTTTTTTTCATCATCACTTCTAGTTTCTCCTATAAAAGGAGCTTTTCAGGAAAATAGGGCTACAAGGAATAAATCGAAAATGTATGATTTGAGTGTCGAATCAAGATTTTTTGATTATCTAGTGCTTTAAATCATCTTAAAATAGGTCTGATGTGTCCTCAAGAAGCCATAAATGGTGTAAAATTTTAGTTTTGATGAAAATTTGAAGAAAATTCCTCCCTTTCCCTCTATGCCATAGTGCAAAATGAGCCTTTTAAGGGGTTTAAAGGCTAAATAAGTGAATATAACATATTAAAAAGACTTGGAAAGTTGAGGAAGGATATGTCACACCATATTAAAGGTATTAATAGGTAAAATAGGATTTTAAATTAAATAATACTTTGGAAAAGGTCTCCAACAAGTGCAAATAGGATTCTTCCTCTTCCAAAGCCCATGTGCAAGACAAAGTCAATTTGTTGAAGGAGTCTTATAAACAACTCTTGAAAAGTGTTAAAGCATGAATAATTAGATTAGATAAGGGTTAAAATAAAATATTTTAAAGTAATTTAAGACCTAAATCCATGGAAGAGACCCATTTATCAAGGGAGATAAGAAAGCTAAAATTTAGGGGTTGGTGCAAGAATATATGCACTCTCCAAGTGCTCTAAGATTGACCAAAAATAATGATGAGTATACTAAGACACATAAAAATTTTAAAAATTATTTTCCATGCCACTTTATTAATGGAAAATATTTTACAAGATAAAATTACTATGTAGCACTTTTGGAGGAGCTATTTGACCAAGTTTGAGGTCCCCTACTTTGGGGCTGCTTTGTCTCCAAGCATTTATTTGCTATATGTATTATTTTTTACAGAATGTAAGATGAATATTTTATATTTTTAATATTTCTAAAGGATAAAAAAATATGTATTCACATTTTGAGAGTAATAAGAAGCAAAATTCCTCCATTTTTAGGTCTTTTCTAGTGAAGTGTATGTGCTTGCCATTGATAGCTTAATGAAATACTTGTTTTCCTTGGTTATCATCTAGTTTTGTACCATAATTTTTGATGTTATTTAGGTCATTATAAGTGTATAAATAAATATTAAGTTCATGCATTAGATGTGAGTTTTGTCCTTTGCATAAGTTGAGTTTGTAAGGTCCTTATTATGAAATATTGATGTAGAAATATTATTTAGGTGTAGTGAATGTGTGTGTAAGATTTTTATCTTTCATATAAGTGTAATTGAAAGCATTAGAGTTCATAAAAAAATTGGTGCATCACCTTCCATTTCATATTTCATTAAGTTTCATTCAGTTCCATTCATTTTCATTGTCTTTGGCACCCTTTTCCCTGTCAAAATCAGTAATGAGTAGGTTTGAATGATAGTTTTAGTGAGAGCACCAAGGGAAGTAGCCCTCTCTAGAGATTATCTCCCTTATAAATTCACACAAAATTTGGAGATATTCCATGTTCCAATAGGAGTGAATAATTTCACACTTTCTCACAAGGGCACACTCTTGATTGACAATAGGTACACTTCTTATAGCCTCACACCCATGTGTATGCATCCTTAAAAGGAGTTCACTAGTAATAGCCAGCTTGCATGATTTTGATGGTGGTGGTTTTAGGAAAGTAATGGAATCCTGATGACCCATTCTTTTTTGTATGTACCTAAATTCACTTGCCTACATTATCATGACTAATATTCCTATTAGTTGACACTAATTCCATCTAATCTAATTTATCTCACTAATTTATCCTTATCTTGATAATTTATTTAATAATCCCCCCTTCAATCATTATTCATATACTAACCTTATTCATCCCAACCAATTTATTAATCTATCATAAATCCCCAATTTCCCATCTTAAAACCCACTTATCTATTATTTGGGAATTTTAAAATTCCCATAACCCCATCCAACCACCTACACTAGCCTGTCCCTAGGCTCTCTTATACCCCTAGTCCCTAATAACCTACCTAATCCCCATATAACCCCATTATAAGGCTAATTAATCCCTATGAGGATTATATAAATGGAGGATTCTAGAATCCTCTCTATTCTTACCCTCCTCTCTAGAAGCCTTTAAATCTAGAGGGTTCGAAGGAATTTTAAATTCCTTGGATAATCTACAACCTTTGATCTCCTATAACCAAGTTTAAATCTCAACCATTAATCCCTCACTCCAAAGTCTATTCAATCAAATCCTCTCCTCCATGAAAGGACATCTCCAATATTCATAACAAATCTATGTCAAACTAATCAACAATCTTAGAAATCCATAGAGTTTCCATGCCAAATTAATCTCAAATAATCAACCATCAAGTAATCCTCATCATGCCAATCATAATGTCACAAATACGAGTCAAGGTATATTAATCTAATCTCAATCTGATTTTATCTTGCATTCCATTTTATCATGGTGTAGAGCACTTAGCTTTAGGATTTTATTGCTATTTTAAATTGGTTTTATTCATCTATTGCATTTAGTCTTAATGACTCTATCACTTTAACTAGTAGTTTGATATTTGGGTTTGAATTTACATAGTTAAATCCATATTGAGCTCAAATTTTGTCTACATTTTGGTGACCATGGTGGGACCTTTCTCCCAATTTAAATTTTTTGTTTGTTAAAAATCCTTTTGTCAGCTTGTAGGATCAACTGGTAGGAGAAAAATCTCAGATTTTGGAAATTTTATGTGCACAAGTGAAATCTATGACATTGAAATAGTATTCATGACTCTGTCCTATGTACTCATGATATTGTCCCTATGAGTCACAAGTTTGTGCTAACCACCATACCTAACCATTAACAATTTTACTTGATCATGATAGGTTTTAGCCTTCCAACAATATCATAACTCATGAGTTATGACTTTGCATAGAGAGTCATGATTTTATATAATAATTCATGATATTATATAATTTTTAGTAGTTTATTTAAAAATCACAACTTTGTAAATCTTGGTTTTGCCCTGTAAGTCATGGTTTTACACTATGGAGTCACAATTTTTTAGGTCTAGGAGAAAACATAAAATCATCTATTTGTCTATCCATTTATCATTCCACTAACCCCCTTTGTACCTATAGGATTTTAAATTCATATTCTATGTTTTTTAAGGGATAATAGTCAGTCAAACATCTTTTGTATCTTGCTCTAGTTATTTGGGTCCTAATTTTTTTTTGACTAACCATATTTCATAACAATATTTCATCTCTGTGTAGTTTATTGTGTGGTCTGTGTGATTATTAGGTGAAAAAAGTAAAGGATGCCAAGATATAATAACATCAACTAGACACAAACTTTTATCTTTTCCCTATCTCTAAAAAACCTATAGATTTCTAAAGTTTTAGAATTGCAACCTTGCTTTGTAGAGTTGTGGTATTGTATCCATAGTCACAATTTGTCATTTTGATCATTTTAAATTAACTCTGTCTACACATTATCTTTGAAAATTATATAAGGTAGACTTAGGATAAAATATGTTTAAATACACTTTCTATTACTCAAAATTTTGATTTATTTTTTGATAAAAGTCTAAAATGGTTTGTGTACAAAAATTTGATATGTCATGAATAAGTTTTAATTTGCCTTAAATCATCCATCAATAAACATTCCTAAACCTATGAGAAACTTATCATAATTTGTTTAATCATATATTTATGATCAAATATCAAAATATTGAGGTTTTTTAGTTTATCACAAAATTGTAACTCTCATGTTTTAGTCAGTAGCAATATTGTCATTTATAGTAGCAGTTTTGTAGTATATAGCAAAATTGCTAATCTTGATTTTTTGTGAATAGTGATTTTGTCAGTTTGAGTCATAATTTTGTCTAACTATCATGGTTTTTTAGGATAACCATCATGATTAAGCTAACTTCTATAAGATCACAACTTGTGATATGTAATTTTACTTTAGAGTAGTGATTTTGGCATTTCTAGTTGCGGTTTTGCACTGTGTAGTTATGATTTTGCATTGAATTTTGCTTCCAAAATTGTCCTTTTAGGTGCATTTTTAGAGTCATTTTTGGTAAATTTTGAGTCATTCAAGCTTCTTGCAAAGCCCAAATTGCCTTTGGCATCAAGGGCTCTACCCTTTGACCCCACTCTATACCACGACAAGGAGTGTGCCTAGGGCATTGCCCCCAAACCCTGCAAGGGGCTCTTCCCCTTGACCCCACTAGTGGATACCACCCCCAGACCCCCACATCATGGCCCACTCAACCAAAGGAATTATAGATCCAAATAATTATTTTTTTAGGGTGTTGTTCTTAAGGCCTAACAATTTGTTTCTTATAGGGGTAAATCTAGTTGATATTTTGACTAACCAACATCATCCTTTTTTAGGTCATATTTTGATATAACATTTTTGACTCATAGGTTACTCCCTAATATTGTTAAGTCAAACTACTAATCTTTGTCTTACAGATTACCTCTTTGTGAGTGTCACTTGAAACTACTAACCATGTGCTTGTAGGCCACCTATCAAAGACTCCTCATGGCACTTTGAAAATAATTTTAATCATTTTTATCTTGTTGCATATCTATCTTTGAATTGTATATTCTTGTTTTTCATCTTGTAAATAATCATGCTTAATCTTAATTAGTTAATTAATCTTTTGCCTGCCTATTTGTATCTCGAGGGATATGGTTGGTGTATGCTCTCCCCCTTGTGTCCTTATGGTGATTTTTAGGGGATCAAAAACCACATATAAACCCTCCTATTTTATTTTATAGGGGAAATTTGATGTGGAATTGACACCCACAAACTTATCATAGTCTTAGGTGGATAGTGACCATGGATTTCACCACCATCCACTAATCCAAACTTTGTGTTTTGGTGGAGTATGAAAATCAAGGATAGCTGTCATTAGGCTAAGTGGTTGACCTTATATAGGTCATACATGAAGGGAAAGAGTTAAATATTTAAAATAGGCATTAGACAATACCCTACATGGACTTGGGCCCCATAATACCTTCACATATATCGAGGATACCCATAGAGATCCCATTCAACCTAGCATAGGATCCTTTGGCCATAATAGGTACATCACTATTATAAATACTATTATTTCTTAAGTAGCCATCATGTGAAAATAGGGTTGAGAGGGTTTAATCAATTCTATAATGGGTCACTAGCCTATAATCTCACCCATAAAGCCATTAAATGGTGTGAGTGTTAGGTTACACACTTTTGATTTTACTAATCATAGGTTATGGTTTACTTGCTTGGGTGTGTCTTATGCTAAAATTATGCTATTTGTGAGCTGAGTCAGCCTTCACCCAACCATATACACCTAGCTATCCTTTCAACATCACTCTATCCCATCCTCCTTTGTATATATAAACTTTCCTCACTATCATCTTGTACATTCTTATCCTATCATCTTTTATAAATATCACCTTGTATATTTTTTCCAAATCCTTATCCCATCATATTTCCTTGTACATATTTATCATTATCCTCTTATATCATTTTCATTGTCCTATCCCATCCCACATCTTATCTTCATCCCATCCTAGGCTAGTCACACCCTCATCACCCACATCTCATCTTGAACATCCTTCTCATCATCCCATTGTACATCCCTCATCTCTTCCTAGTATTATTATATACATCTATCCTTAGTCATCCCCCATCATTTTTATCATCATCTTGTATATCCTTTTGTTCCATTGTACATCATTTTAGTTATATCCTATCCTAGTCTACCTCATCATTGGTCATCCTTCCATCACCTACATATCCCAATCATACCTTATCATCCACATCTTTTCCTAAGTCCATACCCCATCACTTATCTTGACCTTGTCTTCATCACCCATCTAATCTAATCTCATCCTATCTTATCCTAGTTGGATCTCTAGGTCACATACGATCTAAACCATCCCCATCCCATGTTTTCCCTAATCATTTAATTATCATCTTTCATCATACTTATCCTTGTCCTATTATCTTATCACCTTCATCATAGAATCATATCCAATTCCATCTTAAATAAATTAGTTTAAGGCCTTGATATATCTATCCTATTACCTATCCATATCATTCTATCATCCTAGTCCACTATCATTTGATCAGATCTCATACCCTAGTCAATATCTTGCTAGCATCTTGTCTCTTTGTCAATTTCAATCTAGCAACCCATCAATCATTAATAATCTCTAGTCTAATTATCTGGCCTACTAATAACTAGCACCCATCATATCATCCTATTGCTAGTTTGAATCCAGGTACCCATCAAATTCTTAATCCTCTTGCTAGCTTGATAAATAGACATTGTTGATAGGTCATAAGCACCTATTATACTATAAATTTAAAATCTAATTAGTCTTTAATCCATTTCATCCTCATCCATCATACTAGCTTGGTCCTTCCCACCTATTTTTTTCAAGAACCCATCCCTAATACTTAGCTTACTTTCATCATCCATCTCTCTTCATCCATCACCATGAAATTAGACCCCACTTTCATAGACCAATGTATAGCTACCAATAAAGACGAGATCCTCTTATGTCTTATCCTAATGGGTGTATGAATTATTGAAGGTATTGATGCCCTTAAAATAATTTATCATCCTATCCAAGCCCCTTCATGTAAATCCCATACCAATACTCTACCCACTAGTCATAAAACATCATCTACCCCTTCCCATACTAGCAAAGGGAATCCAATCTTGGCCACCTCACCTACTTCCCATCCATCCACCAAATCACATCAACAAACATATGATCTAAATCCTAATGCTTCCACATCTAAGTCACATAATGAAATGGGCCCATATACCCCTCTTCCTATGTCCTTGGAAGGCCTTTTTGAATAAGTCATCACCACTAAAATGATGGTCTATCCACCTATCCAACATCTTGATCAGACTAAGCCTAAGCCCTCTTGGTATAAAGCTAATCAATATTGTGCATATCACCAAACCTGAGGGTATACCATTAATCAATGTCATCTTTTCCAAGACTTTATCCAAGACCTCATCAACCTTGGACACATAATAATTGAGGATGAACCAGATTAGTCTCCATCCCTTTGTGCACAAAAAGAAGAATGCCAAGATTCGATTCCCAATCAAGCCCTTTACCTTCTAAGCCAAGGTCAAGAATCCACACCCATCCTACATGGTCCCCCTATCATTGAAAAATCTTCAATCAAAGTTGAATCTACTCTCCATGAGCATGGTCCTCTTTTATCTTATGAACCCTCTCACCCATCACATCAAATACCCCTTGTTGAGAGGTTAATCATGGATAATGAACCTTATACTAATAGCATTTCATCATAGTCTACATCAAATTTAACATCAAAAGTCTTATTTTTAGTAGGATCATGTTCAACACCAAGATCCAAATCATATTCCTTATCAAAATCATCATCCCTCATCGATGCTGATAATGCTTATCTTCTTAAAAATGCCTCTAATCTAGGTACATCCAATCCATCATCAAGCACACCTTTGGATACCAATCTAGATGATGAAGTCATCACATATTTTTTTCAAGTTTTATCTATTGAAGATTATCAAAGTAAATTTTATCCTATTTTGGATGTGTCTACTACTGCTAGTCTTAGTGATCTTTTTACTAATCTTGAGGGGATTTTATCTAATGTCAAAACTGAGTCTCCTAAGAACCCTTATGAAGACTATGCTATCCCATCACCACTCATTGACCTCATCCTACCCTTACCACCACCTTCATACATCATGGACCCTTTTATCCATATTGATGATCATTTAATCACCTCCCTCAAGAAGGACAAATAGGAACATCCATCATTAGACCCTTCTTTGAGAAGCATAATGTGTGCCATAAGTGCAAAGGTCCAAGACCATATTCAAAAATTTAATCAAAATAATAAAATCATATTTGATCCCATAAGTCAAAATCAAGAAGATTCAAAATATCGACCTCATCAAAAAGCATCTTTCCCTAGTGAAGCCCATAATTAGGCACTAGGGGAATGTCAAAGTCAAAATCATCATTTATCAAGTCAAAAATCAATCTCCCCTGGTGAAGCCCAAAATCAAGCACCAAGGGTAAATTAAAATCCAAATAATGTCAAAATCATGATCAATAATCCATCAAGTGAGTAGATCAAATATGAATCACAAAATCAAAGTGTCTTGGATCTCTTAATATCTTTTATCAATTGGCACCAATCAAATAAAACATGTCCAACATCTCTAATGATGTATGTGACTACTACTCCTAATCCTCCATCACCCATCACACTATCCTATCAAAAACCCATACACCACTCAAGTCCTATCATCCATTAAAGTCCCATAAATCCTCATCAAGATCTAATCAAATCCAAACCTCACATCACCTCCTCAGGCAACATTGTCTCTCCTAGGGGCAATGAAGACACCTGGTCTAGATATCTAGTGGGGTCTCTGTCAATAATCAATGAAGGTCAAAAGGACCCTAATACATCTAGTAACATGGTCCTAACATTACACATAACTAATATAGGTATTGGATAGAGATCACCACAATGCCTACATTCTTACATCTTGTCCCCAAATCCAATAAATAGAGATGCCATTCCAAAAAGTTAAAAGTAAAAAAAAATAAAAAAAATGTCCAATGGTGAAAACCAGTCTTCTGGTACCTTGGCCAAGTACCATGATGAAAACCAATTTTTGATGTCATGGTAACATAGTCTATTATCTGCATTGTGTCTCATGACTTAGGGGCCAATTCCATCCATTATGTCCACCCCTCATCAATCATATCCATGTTTCCCATCCATGGCTATCTTCTCCCTTGGTCTAACCCATTATTTTCCATCATGTCATCCACCCTATCATGTATTCCATTTATTCCCATCTTGACCTTCATAAGGATGTGATTGGTGTCTTGATAAATTTTCTCAAACCATCTTGGCATACCCTCTAATGCCACTCAAGAAATTAAACATCTGGTTCCTTCATGATGTTGTCATTGGCGATCCCTAGTCCATTCTTTCTTGGTTCCCATCCTCCTCATCCTTTTATCTTACCATCCATCATTCCATTCATACTTATCCTAGTTTCTAGGCTTGGTATTACCTTTGATAGTAACCCCATTTGTATAACATACATACATATCCAAAAAAGCCATAAAAAGTGAAATATGTCAAAAACCCTAAAAATTATAAAATCCAAAAATAGTCCATAGTGTCTTGTCTTATGCCTAATCCCCTAGTTGCATCCATCTCCATACTATCTAGTATCCATCACTATGTCATTTATCTATCTTCCCATATGTCATCCTTGGATACAACATTTAGTCTTGAAATCGAATCTCAGTGGTCACCCATCCCTTCATATCTTTAAGCTCATCCTTGGCCTAGGTATTACTAACACACATATCCTTGTCAAAGAATTTAGTCTGGCACCCATAATTTCTCTATCATTGGCTATTCACACCTAGTACCCATCACATCATGTTTTTTCTAGTGTGGAAGGTACTTGATCCCATCACTATCTTTATCATTGGCTCTTCATATCTAGCACCCATACAATCATTCTTTTCTAGTATGAAAGGTATTTAATCCCATCATCTCCTAGTTTTATTGCTATATTGGATTCTTGTAGGACATTATCTGTTGGTAATCCTTGGTCATCACTTTTAGAAATCACTTTTCTTAGCCACTTTTTCAATTTTATTTCAAGATCAAATCAATATTCAAATACCTTCTCCCATCCTCCATCCTTATATCCTCAACTAGTGGCAACACCTTATCCTAATCCTAGTCCTAATCATCATATCCTAATCCAAGTCTATCCTAAGTCCTCAATCATATTAAAAACATCCTCAATACCTCATCCCATCATTAGACAAGACATTGTGACACTACATGTAGATACCTATGTGTTACTTGTTTGTTTGGTTTATCTTGTTTACATATCTTTTATCATGTATATATATTGTTTGTCTTATGTTTTGTTGGCATCATGTATTTTTTTGTCTTTTGGGTCAATGAACAAGGATAATATGAGGTTAATAATACTTTTAGGTGCCCTCAATGATGCAAAGTTCACTATTTACCCATGCACCTTGGCCTCATGTCCTCTTGGTCATACTTATATCATGGGATATACTATGAAGTACTATATTGAATGGATTGATTTGAATATGATGAGCCTTATGACATTTATGATGGCTTGATCACCTCCACCCTCATCATTCATATAATCATCTTTATTCCCATCACTAATTTAATCCTCTTGACTCATCTAACTAACATCTCATATTTTGTCCTTATCATCTTCATTTCATCATTTGAATCATATTCTTCAATCACTAACAAGTCTAATCATCCTCACCAACATCAATTTCTAATCTCTAATCATCATCATCATTATATTCTAGTTAGAACTACATCACCTAAAGGTCTTTTCAGACTATGTAGGTAAAACTTATCAACATTTTAGTACCCAAGGATCACTTGGCCACTATCTCTCTCATCCATCATCATCCTCTAGTTATACATTAGTAAAATCCTTGAGCTATAATCATTGAATATATTTATCTTTCACTATCATCATCTCCTTAATCTTTTCATCAATCACCTGCACCTACTGATTGGGCTCGATAAATCATAACTTCCATCTTTTCTTCCATCAATCATTGATTGGTCAATCAATTATCACTCCCTTTCATGTGTCCTTAATATGGGCATCATCATTATGGATCATTGGGTTAATGAAATACAATATTTTGGTCACTTAATAATTTTAATTCTTCTCTATCATCACCTTCATCATATCAATCAAAGTTAGATTTAAGCTACACCCATCATTTATTTTATCAAATCACTATCTTATCTTATCCTATAGTTCTCATTTACATGCATCCTTGCTTTGGATATGTCTAAAGATTGTGTCCTTTTTAATCTTATCATCATCATGTTATGGTTGATTCCCCCTTAGGATGTGTTAATAAATATGACATCCATAATCTCTACTCCTTGTGCATGTGTCTTTACCTGGGGCATCAATAATTTATAGCTCACTAATTAAGCTAAAATCATATTTTATCTCACACTTTGCATCCTATACCCTTATCTATCCATTATATACCATCCCTTATTTCTTATTTTGAGTGGCCATCCATCTTATTCTTCCCTACATGTCCCATTGAGGGGGCATCATATTCATTAATATCATCTACTAACATTCATGTTTTAATGAAATGGTTTTTCTTTGAAATATCATTACTCCTTCTAATTCACTCCACTCCCAATGCCCTTTCAAAGAGGGGTAAAATGTATGCACCTAAATTTAGTCACCTACATTATCATCACTAATATTCCTATTAGTTGACACTAATTCCATATAATATAATTTATCTCATTAGTTTATCCCTATCCTAATCATTTATATAATAATCCCCCCATCAATAATTCTTAATCTACTAACCTTATTCATCCCCACCAATTTATTAATCTATCCTAAATCCCAAATTTCCCATCTTAAACTCCACTTATTTATTATTAGGAAATTTTAAATTCCCATGACCCCACCCAACCACCTACACTAGCCTATCCCTAGGTTCTCCTACACTCCTAGTCTTTAATCACCTACTTAATCCCCATCTAACCCCCTTCTAAGCCTAATTAATCCTTATGAGGATTCTATAATTTGAGGATTATAGAATCCTCTTTATTTTTAGCCTCCTCTATAGAAGTCTCTAAATCAAGAGGCTTCCAAGGAATTTTAAATTCCTTGGATAATCTACAACCCTTGATCTCCTCCAACCAAGTTTAAACCTCAACCATTGATCCCTCCCTCCAGAGTATATTTAAGAAATTTCTTTCCTCCATAGAAGGCCATCTCTAAGATTATAAAAACTCTATGTAAAACTAATCAACAATCTTAGAAATCCATAGAGTCTCCATGCCAAATTAATCTCAAGCAATCAACCATTAAACAATCCATATTAAGCCAATCATAATGTCATAGATCTGAGTCAAGGTATATTAATCCAATATCAATCTCTTTTTATTTTTAATTCCATTTTATGATGGTGTAGATCACTTAGCTTTAGGATTCTAATGCTATTTTGAATTGGTTTTATTCATCCATTGCATTTGGTCTTAATGGCTCTATCACTTTAACTAGTAGTGTAGTCATATAAAATGTCAAAATTGGTAGCTTAAGTGTGGCTTATGACACTCAACCCATAGGTCCCTCTTGCATGATTTATTGACCCTTATAGACACCTTTTTGCTTATTTCTAGTCATCTTTAGACTTTTGAGACCTGATTCTAGCTCAACTAGGCTATTTTTCCCATGCTAATTCCATTCCCCTAGGTTCCAAACCTATATGATAGGAGCATTGGGGTTGGAATATAGCACTGGACCCTAGGGTGTCCCATTTCTAGATGATCATTTCCTTTTATTACTCTTCTTCATTGTGTTAGCCTAGTGTGAATACATTTAACCCATGACTAATAGATATTTATAAAAACCCAGTCAAATTTCATTTATAATGTTGTTGGCAAATATTACAAAATTAAGAAAGAATATAAGCAAGACCACTAAGGAAAATTTCCCTATTCTCTACATATAACCATCTAATATAGCTACCAACATATTCAAACCCTCACACTAGTCCTTAGCTACCTCAAGTACTCTCAATTTAGCATTTTTGCATCTAGATAACACTATTGCACAAAATACATCAAGTGGGAGAACTACATATGGATTGATCCCTCTTTGGAGTATTGATATGTTGTCAACATGCTAACATAAGGGGTGTGGATACACGTTCAGTGCATCTTACACATACTAACCCCCTAATTTCTCAATTTTTATTCAAGCAATATGAAGGTATAGGGTTGATATCAAATTAGCTCTACAAATAACTCTATCAACATTCAAGATTCAAAATTTCATAGGTAGGTTCACATAAAGACAACAGACAAAACCTAAAAAACTTAGATATTTGTGACCAATTTAAAAAATAGTGACAAGACCTAGACTATAGTATTAGACCTTGAAATGTCCTATTTTTGGTACTCCTATCATTTCACTAAATGAAATCTAGATCTAGGTTTATGACACTATCCCAATCCTGCACATCTAGTTTCTGCACATCTAGTTTTAGCCTCTGTCTTAGCCATCTCAATCCAGTTTTAAGCTAAATTACATTTCTCCTCTTTCATTGCTATTTTTAAAAAATTATAAAAGGCAAATAAATTATACAAATTAGTACTATAATTATTGCAATATTATTTACTTATTTATTAATCCAAACCTTTAACTAAATTAAGAATAATACTCTAGTACTCCCAAAAAAGTTAAATCATTTAGTGAACCTAACTTAATTTGTCTATACATAAAAAATCTAGGGTAAATTCCCTACTATTTTTTTCAATAATTTTTTGATTTTTTACTTGCATATTTAAATCATAAATTCACTTTAATTTTTAAAATTTCATAGTAAAAATAAATCAATTTTCTTCAAAACCCTAGTTGCATATTCTAGGTCCTTTAAATTAAGATTTTTTCCAATATTTTCCTAATTTTTTACCTGCATATTTTAATAAATATTTCACATTAATTTTTAAAATTCCATATTAATATGAAAAATAATCATTTTTTAAAACCCCAGTTGCATATAATAGGTCCCATTGCTTTTGAGGTATCACCTTACATGTTTGTGAGATTTGTATCCTTTTTATGCATTTTCCAGTTTGCTATTTTTAGGAATTTAAATTTACTATATTCAATACTTTCCTTCCATATCACTTTGATTATTACAAAATATAAAAAATTCAATCAATTTTCAATTTGTTTCCCTACTTTAATAATGGCCCAATACACTGATTTTGATGAAATTGATAAAAGGAAACTTCAACAACTCTTAACTAAACACCCTGACATGCAAGATGATATGTTCAAAATACTACAAGAAGAGAAACAAAAAGCAAACAATGGTCAATCCTCTCAAACCATAGATAAACTAGTTGCAAATGACACTACAGGGGCAACTATGTCTTAATCTCCTATAACATCCCAACCTTCTTATGAGGCACCACTAGTTACAATTAGTACATCTTTATCTTCTGATGTGGCAGCCCTTATGCAAGAGATAAAATCTCTTCAATCCAAGGTGATACATCTTGAGCAAGGTGATTTTAGACCAATACAAGCCTTGGATCCTTTTTCTCTACTACATACACCATTGGCACATCATATTGCTTCAACACCCTTACCACTAAGTTTTGTTTAATCCAAGTTCACTCTATATGATGACAAGGGTGATCTAGAGACACACTTGAGAGATTTTCATGTAACATGCTTGGACTATGTGCCAAATGACTAGCTATTAACCAGGATATTTCCTTAGAGTCTAAAGGATTATGCTTTACAATGGTTTTATAGTCTATCAAAGCAATCAATCAATGCATTTAATCCTTTAGCTGACATGTTCCTAGCTCATTTTAACATTAACATTGGTGATAAGGTTTCTGATTCCCAAGTTTCACAATAGATACAAAGGTTAAATGAGCATCTCACATATTATGTTCTTTGATATAAGACTATCTTAGCTAATATGACTAGCCCTATGGCTGATCAAGAGTTACAAGATCTCTTCAAACAGAGTCTTCTATTAGCCTTACATGAATCAATAATGTTCAAAAGATTCTCTTCCTTTACTCAGTTATGTCATACATTAAAGTAAAGAGAAGTCAAACTAATTTTAATGGGAAAACTCAATTACATGAGTATATCAAAAATAACAAACAAGAGTAAAACAAAGTCACATTTAAAGTAAAGGTCAATGATAGCAAGCGTCAAAATCAACTAACAATTAATGTGGCTTCAAATCCCCCTCAATGTGTGGTTTTATCTACACCTCCTTGATAAACTTTTTCTAATCTACCAGTTTCTCTAGCTAGAGTTTTACAAAAAATTTTGGAATGTAATATCATATCTCTCCATATTATTTAGGAAGTTGATCCAATAAAGACTCTTCCACAGGGATATGATAAAAATTCATTTTTTAACTTGCATAAGGCACCAAGCCACATAAAAAACAAATGCATTTATTTGAAACATAAAATACATGACTTGATAGATGGTAATGCTATTGATCTTGAGATTCCAGTTGAGCTTCCTCAAGAAAAGTAAACATGAGATAAAGCTCTAAACATTTTCTCAGATATTTTTCCAAAACTTTCTAAACAAAAGATAGGAGACACATCAGGTGTTCACCAGGCATATCATACACATCTGCCACCCGCTACATATAGGGCACCTTCAGTTTAGTCACATCCTTTGAGTAACATGATTGTTGTGTATAATTCTAGAGTTCTAGCTAGACCTTTGATATCCTTTTTAGAGCAAGAAATAGTTGAGGATGATTTAGATTATCATGCACTCTTTATCAAATCTTACATTCATAATCATCCCATTCATAATATTCTCATAGATACTAGATCTAGTGTGAACATGTACACTATGACATTATTTTAGCATTTTTGATATTTAGAGTAGGATATTACCTTGATGGACACAATTATCAATGGATTCAATGGGCATAGATAGAGTTCATTGGGTGAGATTGTACTTCCTTTACAAGTTGGTCCAACACATGTGGCCACACCATTTATTATAGTTCCTAGTGTAGGAGTATTCAATATGTTGTTTGGCTGATCATGGATTAAAAAAAATTGAGCAATACCTTCTAAAATTCACAAATGCATGAAATTAAATCACATTAATTATGTTGTTATAGTTTTTGGAGTTGTGTATGAGTTACCACTCCCCACTTTAGAGCCATCTTCTACTTTGTAGTCACCAATTTTAGATTCTCCATTAGTTTTAGCTTTTTCACTAATTAAAATTCTTCCTCCAATTTAGATTTAGACAAAATCAAGGCCTTCATCACCAAAAAAAATATTTCATACACTTCCATAGAGGCCTCTTTTAGTACAATCATAGTTTCAGGACTCTAGATAGTTTTTAGCTACATTATTCACACCCAAGGTAGTATCATTGAGATCTCATGACTCTATACATAGATAACATGTTTAAAGAGCTTCTCCTACCACTAGATGGGTCCCTAAGAGCCCTAAAATTACATCTACTTCTTACCCATAGTTGGCTTCCACTATAGAGATTTTAGAGTATTTACAACATACACAATTTTTAGAGTTATAGTCTCAACCTCTCCATCATGATTCATGATCACGCATGATCACTCTCCTTAATATAAGACACCATTATAAGGAGTCTCCCATGAGACTCATCAGTTAGTATAATCTATTTTCAAGCTTACTTATACATATCTTCTTTTCAATTTATTGTATATAGTCTTCTTATGATTGACTATACATAGCTTATATCAAAAATAACAAAAATGTTAAAATATGTCAAAATTAAAAAAACATTTAGATATATCAAAAATCCAAAAACATTCAAATAATTCAAAAACACAAAAATATTTCAATTGTATGCATTATCCATGATTTACATTTCTACTACCATGTTAGATGTACATTTTGTTATTCTATGCTATTATTTGTCAATTTATCTACATTACCATGCTTCACTTGATCTTCTTTGAGTGTGTGTAGTGACATCTAGATCCTTGATTGCTTCACAATACCCATTAAGGGGGCATCCTACTTCTACATTAGAAACATACATTGATACATTTACCCTTTGAGGGCATCTTCTACATGACTACACCATCCAGGTTATGTCATTCCTACACCACACACTCTAGTTATCATGATGATGTACATTACTTACTAGCTTACACATATTAATGTATCGACACTCATTAGCATATAACACTCATGTATTTCTTAGCATATACCTAGTATTGTACTACATGTCTTACATACTTTCTTCTTGCTTTGATTAGTTAGATGCGATTGTATTTCCAACATATTTACATGCTTTCCATATTTTATTTGTGTAACTATATGTGATTACATTTATCAGTTCCTATTTTGTATCTTGTATGTGCCTTAAGACATTTGCCAATGTCTTTTGCTTCCATTCTTGTGTGTGCCTTAGGACATTTTCCAATGTCCTTTTATTGTACTCTCCTATGTGCTTGTGGCCCTTGTGCTAACCTTTATTGTTTAAATTATATGTGTATATGACATTTGAATATGCCTTGCATGCCTAATTTCTAGTTTGAGTGACATGTACCCATGTCCCTTGTTTTCTTGGCCCCTTAGCCACTCTTATATGCTTCTTACTTCTTGCCTTGTGTGCTTATTTCTTATTTGCTTCTAAATATTTATAATGTCATGATCCACATCATGCATTTTATTACTATCTTGGATTCCATGATTGACATCATACTCCATCCCTTCTTGACAACTAACAACTAACAACTAACAACTAACAACTAACAACTAACAACTAACAACTAACAACTACTAACTAACATTTATAATTTCAATTCAGTATATTTCACATGATATTACATTATTATATCTATCTAGGCATACCCCTATTGAACTAAAAATCTCTAATACAAACTATGTTATATCTTGAGACATCAATTTGATTTTCATTACTATATCATGTATTTTGTAGCCTAACACACTTACATGGATCTTTGTTTTAAGGGAAATAATTGTAGGGTATTCATTCCCACCCTCAGAAGAGGGGGAAACAATCAAGGGTTTTATCATAGAGATCAGATCTCCTATCAATCAAAAAAATTAGATTTCAAAACACTCAAAATATCAAAGGTCAAACTAGGTAGAATAAACCAAAAAATAGTGATGATGACATAACAGTCATTAGATTTAGCAAAGGACAACAATGGTGAACATGAAAACAACACCAGATAGTAAGGTGTCCTATTTTTGATACTCCTATCCAAATAAAAAAATCTATATTTTCTAGAAATAAGTAGAAAGGTAAGCTCAACCATAGTTTTATCAGATACAAATTAGTTTAGATTCAATAATTTCAATACAATTTTTCTCTAAAATTTAGATATAGGGGACATCATGCATTGCATGATGGCTCTCACTTCTAGTTTAATTTTGGGCAGTTGGTATAACTTCTAGATCATAATCTAGGTTATAGACACTAGTGATTGAGGGCAATGTGTGTGGCACATTGGTCTTGTTTTATTTCCAAGTTTAGTATATTACCCAAGTATTCTCAACAGTTGCATGCCTTATTTAATCTGATGGTGGTTGGCATCATTTTGGAGTGGCTTTCATACAAGCCTAACCTCCACATTCTTGAGTGGCTTTCACATAAGCCTAGTTTTTAGTTTTAGAATGGCTTTCATACAAGCCTAATCTCCTCCTTTTAGATTGGCCAAGATTGGCCTAGTTTCTAGTACACATTCAACTATTAATGCCACATTATCAGATTATAGAACATTCATTGGCTTTAGGAGCCATCTCATATGACACACATTCATATTGGTATCATCTCATAGCTTCACTTAGTAGGCAATGATGGAGCCAAAGGACTAGATAACCTTTATATTCTTGAGCCACCTACTCAAAGGGATTGAACACATAGTCTAAACATCAATTAGTATATGCATAACCACCTAGCTTCACTTAGTAAGTAACGATGGAGCCAAAGGGACAACCTTTGAATTTTTGAGCCACTCTCAAGGAATTGAGCACTTAGATCCATTCATGATATTACTCTTGGTACGTCACATACCCAACACACATCTAACATCACTTATCATCAAAATAGGTTTTGTATTAGTCTATGTACTCAGTGAGGTGTATTCATTCCTTTATCTTCCTCTATCTCTTACCCAAATTTATACACTCTTATTTTAGATATAACATATCTAGTAAGAACTGATCTAATCCTAATTTTTTTTTCTAGATTTACACTTCATGACATGCTCTCTCTATGCACACTTAGCATCATATAGCTTTATGGGCTTCATCCTTGCAGGTAAGTTTAGGTACGCTTTCTACTTTTCTTTTATCCTAGTATTTTACTTTGCTACATCACTAGAATAAAAGGGGGCAAATGTCATCATATAAAATGTCAAAATTATTAGCTTGAGTGTGGCTTGTGACACCTAACCTGTAGGTCCCTCTTGCATGCTCTAATGACCCTTCTAGACACATTTTTGCTTATTCCTAGTCATCTATAGACTTCTGAGACTTGATTATAGCTCAACTAGGCTGATTTTTCCATGCTAATTCTATCCCCCTAGGTCTTGAACTTATAGGATAAGAGTGCTGGGGTTGGATTATCATACTAGACCTAAGGTGTCCCATTTCTAATGCTTATATCCAATCACATTTCAAGTTTAGATGACTATTTCCTTCTGATTCTTAATCTTCATTATGTCAGCCTAATACAAATACATTTAACCCATGACTAATAGATCTCTATAAAATCCCATTTAAAGTTCATTTAGAAGGTTGTTGGAAAATATTACAAAACCAAGCAAGACCACTAAGGAAAATTTCTCTATTATCTATATACAACCATCCAATATAGCTACCAACATATTCAAACCCTCACACTAGTTCCTAACCACCTCAAGTACTCTCAGTTTGGAATTTTTGCATCCATATAACACTATTGCATAAAGCACATCAAGTGGGATAACTACATATGGCTTGACCCCTCTTCAAAGTATTGGTATGTAGGCAACGTGCTCACACAAGGGGTGTGGATGCACATTCAGTGCATTTTACATACACTAACCCCCCCTCTTTCTCAAGTTTTATTCAAGCACTATGAATGTCTAGGGTTTGAAATTAAATTAGATCTACAAAGAGCTCTATCAACATTCAGGATTAGAATTTTCATAGGTATATTCATACAAAGATAATAGACAAAACCTAGAAAACTCAGATCTCTATGACTAGTTTGGATAATAGTGGTTGGACCTAGACTATAACACTAGACCTTGAAGTTTCCTATTTTTGGTGCTCCTATCCTTTCATAAAATGAAAGTTAGATCTAGGTTTATGACACTGTGTCAGTCGTACATAGTTAGTTTTAGCATTTGTCTTAGCTGTATCAATCCAATTTTAATCTAAGTTGCATTTCTCCTCTTTCATTATTATTTTTTGAAAATTATAAAAGGCAAATAAATTATACAAATTAGTACTATAATTATTGAAATATTATTTACTAATTTTTTAATCCAAACCTTTAACTAAATTAATAATAATACTCCAATATTCCTAAAAAGTTAAATCAAGTAGTTTGATCTTTGGGTTTGAATTTACACAGTTAAATCCATATTAAACTCAAATTTCATCTACACTCTTCAAGGATCCCATTCACCCATTCCTGTTCTATGCATCACAAGAGAAATCTATTGATCTCTCTTATAAAAAGTGTACCACTAATAAGAACATAAGAAATGGCTTATAATCTAAAATGTATGCACTTGGATTTATTCAATCCATGCAGATACATGTCAGTCTAGAGGAAGATCTTCTTGTTATGATTCCAATCCACCCCAACATCCTAGCCCATTGGTTGGTCCTCATATATTACGAATACTACTTCATCTTTTATCTTCACATTCTCTATTAGATACTCATAGAGTCTTATGCTTTGCACAAACTTTGTGACTTGGATGTCTATGCCATACTCCATCACCTTTGTGACCCATCTGGCTCTCTTCTCACTGATGTTCTTGATGATTAATAACTCATTTATACTCGAGTATGATACCATGAATTAGATCTTGTTATTGGAGAGCATATACCTAAACTTCTTAAGCACTAATATTAGTACAAAGGTATGTTTTTCTACAAATTTGTAGTGCAAATCATAATCCTTGAGTTCTTGGCTAAATAAAGTAATAGGCTACTCTAGTTAATCATTGTTATATAATGCATGAATAGCTAAGATGCCCTTAACTCTACTAAATGCATAAAGAATGAAATATTTATCTTAATAGAGGATGATCAGGGTTGGGGCCTTTATGATGGTACATTTAATGGTCTCAAAAGTAATTTGTCCATCTAAGTGTAACACTTTTCATGAGCATTATTGTGAAGGATTTGACTAGAGTTGTGAAACTTGGCACAAACCTCCTGACAAAGTTTATTTTCCCCAAGAAGCTTTGGAGACCCTTCTTATGACTTGGGAGAGGGAGTGATATAATGGCCTCAACTCATTTAGGATTGATTATGAGTGCATTTTTATAGATGACATGTCCCAGTAATTTGACTTCATGTATGGTGAATATGCACTTGCTTGGGTTCAGAGAGATCCTAAACTCTTAATATTTTTCAAAGACTTAGTCTAGGTGACCCAAATGATTTGTTACATGCTTTTAAAAAATAGTTATATCATCAAGGTAAACTAAGATGCTATTGTTGAGGAATCCATTGAATGCCATGTCCATGGCCCTTTAAAAGGTAACATCTATGTTTATCAAACCAAAGGGCATCCTTTCATATGAAAAAGGACCCCACTTAGTGGTGAATACCATTTTGAATTGATCACACTCCCACACAAGTACCTATTTATAGCCCAAATAACCATCCAACACCAAAAACATTTTCCTACCTATAACTATTTATAGAATTTAATCTATTGGTGGGAGAGGGTAGTGGTCTTTGAGGGAATATTTATTTAGGTCCTTAAATTCTATGCACAATTGGATCCATCCATTGTTATTGCACATTTGGACTAGATTGGCTGCCCATGAGGAATGTTTGGTTGGAAATATTATGTTGGCCTCAATGAGATTTGAGAGATCCTTCCTCATCAAGGGCTCAAGATTAGGGTTAATTAACCTTTAATTCTACCTAAATGGCCTAGTATTGTGGTTAAGTTTAATAGTATCTTGGGCTAAGCCTGGATTAAAGCCTATAAGGTCTTGGTATATCCATACAAATATGTCATTGTATCTTTTGCTTAGCCCAATGAGTTATTTAATTTTAGATGATGAGCATACCTTACTATCTTTTAGGATTTTGTCATCAGAGATGGCCACCTGCACAAAGATCTCCTTTTTGACCATCATGTTTTACTTCTCACCTTTGAGCTAGTCATCAGAATTAAAGATGCTTGAAAGTGTGACTAGCCTTTTAAGTAGCTTGTTTCCCTTTGGTTTAATGATCTACTCTTTATATTTAATTTGGATTCATGGTTGTTTCTTGGTATAGAACTCAGCTTCATCTTACAAGAAGTTGATAATTTGCTCGTCACTTTTGAACAATTGCCAATTAATTACATTTTTTGGGATTGCTAGTTTAACTATAAGTTTTATGATCTACTCAAACTCATCCTTTATACTACATGAGAGGTCATACTATGAACTCATGGTTGTAAGCCTGTCAACATCATCATTTAATTCCCTTAGTATGGAATAGATATTGAAACATCAAACTCCTCAATTATGTCCCACACCTTATGTTTGTAAGCTTTTAGTAGACTATTCTTGGACATGTTCTATGTTTGAATTAGTTTACCACTAGTTTATTGTCTCTAAAATATTGCAACACCTTGATTCCCTTCTTATGCACCAATTAGAGACCTTGGATCAATGCCTCATATTTGAAAACATTGTTTGTGTAACTAAAATACAATATGAATACATGGAAATATTTCTCCTTCTGGGGGAGACCATTATAACACCAACCCTTATGACATTTTTACTTTGAGAGCCATTGAAGTATAATTTACATATGCCTTTGAGGTCTTCATGTGCCTTTAAAAGGTTAGGAAATAGGGTATCCTCATTAATAATGCAATATGTGCCCAACCATGTTTCCTTTAATTTGTCATATGGGTCAAAATTGTAGTGCTCATGAGCCTATTTATCATATAGGTTAACCAAAATTCCCTTAAGAGGTATGGAAGTCTCATGAAGATTTGAATTCTCCTCTTCATTGAATAAGGTGTAGTTTGTATTAATTAGGCTATGAGTGATGTCTCTATGTGATTATTTTAAATAGGCTCGACCTTGATAGTCACCTTGTCCCATATTTGGTCTTGAGTAGCATGCATGACCAATATAAGGATAGATATCTGCCCACCTTCATAGTGAAATCCCAAGAGAGGCATATAACAAAGTAAGGGGTAAGTTAATGATTATGATGTCCTACATAATGTAAAGGCTTAGGTCTACATGTAGAGTGAGACTTATATCCTTGATGATTCCCATAATTTTAACCACTATTCAATCTAATTATATGACCCCTTTTAATATGGGATAATATGTTATACCTAACATGTCTATGATTTTCTTTGGCATCACTAAGCTACTCATGCCCAAATCTATCATACAATTATGCATGAGATGCTCATTGATAATCAAATAAATGTAGAATGGATGGGGTTTACTATTTCTGCATATTTCTTCCTTTGGTTGACATAGAATTATTAGAATAATAGGCATATTCTATGGTGGCTTATGAGGTTGGAAGCTCCTTAGGGCATCCTAAAGCAAATTCTTTTGGAAAATAATTACAAGAGCATTCTAGATGGTAACATTCAAGTTTATATTATTCATCTACTTGACTATGTTAAAGTGGATTTGAGTCCCTTTAATATCTACCTTTTGAGTGACTACCTCCTCTCACACCTACTGACCCACTTGGGGTTGATTCTATTTCTCAATGATCACTTTCATGTATACTTAGAAACTTCTCATAATTACTCTACCCTAGGTATTTATGTGTAGAACCTAGGGCATAGAGGTTAAGGACACTAAAAGAGATAACTCTCTCTAATGCTCTCTTTATGAATCTTATGTTAAAAATAACTAGGTTACTTTCTACACTTAACACTTCATTCTGGTTCACGTAATTGAAATCACCCTCCTACCAATTTAAGAGGGTGGATCCATTATGTTCTTACATATATGCATGTGGATTATTCCTTGGTTGATATGAATTAGGTAGAGGCTCATGAGGTGGTGACCCATTTTACATTGTATGTGCCTCAATCATCATTCCATTCACACATGTAGCTTGATCATTTGACTAATCACATAAGAAGCACCATTCATAGTCCTAGACCATATTATTCTACATAGGAATGAGAGTTTAAGAGGTGCTCATAGTGTTAGAATTTGGTGCATAGAATAGTCTATTATATGTGAGATAGTTTTGAGCCTATGCAACATGTTGGTAGGGAGTCTATTTGATTGATATTATTGGTTAAAGGGTTGATAAAGATTGAAATGATACACTTTATACCTTTTAAACACTACTAGCTCATTTCCAAATCTCTTCAATAATAATTTAACTTTAGGTAACTCACTCAAAGGCACAAAAGATGATGGAATTAGTAGGCTGATAGAAAAATGAATGGGGGATAGAGTTGAAATGAGGGGAAAGGTAGATGAAATTGTAAATTAGGGCTTAAGATATAAGGGCATAGGGGATATAGGTATAACAAGAAATTTTATGTCTGCAGAATAACCTCATATGTATTTAGTAATAATTCACCTCCCATAGATTGGATCATTATGACCACATCACTATTCAATGCTCACAAAAAAGATAAGAATGTAGTATTAGGATTTAACTTTACTAGCATTGGAATTCAATCCCAATTCCTCTAGAATCCGAAGTTAAAGTCAACCATCTTCTTAGGTGGATCCCTTTTAATGGTCATGAGTTGATCCATTAGTAACAAGTGGTCACTCTTTTATTCAAACTACCTACTTAGTGTTGCGCATAACTTATCCTAATTTTAAATAGTATTAGGCCATAAATTTTAGTACTATTAGAGCACTCTCACTTTTAAGGAAAAGGCAAGGAATCACATTATGATGTTGTCTTTGGTCACATGGTGGATAGATAAAATATTTACAATGTCTTGTATGTGCTCTATTGAGGTAGTAGAAATTTCTCTAGTAAAGTAGGGGATGCTATTAAGAGTAACTGTGAGAATACCATCATACTAGGGAAGAATAAATGGGATACCTCCATTAAATGGAGTGAAGGGTTGATTTATAGGTGTAGAAATGAATGGGATGGGAAATTGTCCTCTTTTATATACAGGGAATTTACCAAATGGGGGTGTAGATTGAGCTCTAGGAGAAGGTTACCTTATGTCGTTATCCCTCCTAACAGGGGATGGGGATGCTTTAAATATTATTTTAAAAACTATAGGTAGCTCAAAAAAATTAAAATAAATTCCCATTGAATATGATCTCATCTATCTTTTCATATAGATAAAAGGCTAATATTTATGAACCAAGAATGTCTAGAGTCATCAATTGCTCTATAAAGCATCTTTAACACTATCGACTAATAATTACACCAAATATTTTGCTAAATATTTTAAGGGTCCCACCAGGCATGCCAAAAACTATTATCACTTAAAATGTACACCCATGTATGAAATGATATTGTGTATGCTGATGTGCACAAATTTCATACTTTGTGCCTTGGACCTATGTACTAGAGAGTGATTTTATGCAAAAGACCTACATAGACCTGTGTATCCACAACATAAGACCCATAGAGACTTATGATTCTATGTAAAAGTGTGAAAAGAGGATGGTAATGAGAGGGATAAACATCCATAAATAAGGATCAACAACCATGATTTCACTCAAAACATAGAGCATGGAGAAAAGTAAATCAGTTCTTATTAATCTCAAGGTCTAAGGAAATATTATAAATTTTAATGGGTAGATCTTTGTTATAATAGGAGAGGGCTCTTGGAGGGTAAATTTTAGAAGCATTATGATGCCTATAAAATGTAAAAATTTTTAAATAAAAATTAGGGCTTGTATAGTACTAGTCAAGGCCCAACATAATCAATTCACTATTGGAGGTGGTAGGTATGAATTTGAATTATAAAATGGCACCCAAAGCCTAAGGCTAATTAAAAACATCAAAAATATTCATAATAATTGATATAAGCCATGGTCATTCAATTTAGGTCTAACAATTTGATCATGAAAGTAGTTGGAAGGTCACTAATGGATCTACATGTGCATTTAAGAATGAAATGCATTTAGGTAGCCAAGAAAATCATGTGGTCATGATTTGACACTTTGATAGCTACCCTTACATTTAAATATGTTTGGATTCATCTCCCATAATGTCCAATCTAGCTCAACTATGACCCTTATTCATGTTTTCCACCTGTTTATCCACCTAGATTAGCCTATTGACATGGAACTATATAGGCATATCTTTGGGTTCTACCATGTCATCTTGTATGCATGATCAATAAAATGTATCCTACACAAAAGGGTGCACACTAGAGGTTATATAAAGAGCTAGTTATGTAATGAAGCTAGGAGCTCATGAAGGGTTCCAAGGGAAATCTTTTATGAAAATACATAAGGCCTTAACTCCTATACTTAGTCACTTTTGATGGTCCTCATAGTCTTGTGCCTTCTATCTAAGATGTATATTATTTTTCAAAAGAGATGATGTGCAGAATAGATCACACTTTGCATTTTACAAGGGTACAGATGTGAAACCCAATGATTTGGCATGAGACTTCACCATTAATTCATGTAGAGGCCTTTAAATAATATCACATAATAAAATTGAAGATCTTGAGCATGTTTTTCATAATTTGGAACTACTTTCTACAAACTTCTATCTTTCACTACTTGAAGTCTAGGAGATCCACACACTCTGATTTATGCACCATGTTGGTGCAATGAAGGATCTTATCATGGGGTGTGTAGTGGGAAATCCTTATAGGTGTAAATTAACATTTAGTTATGTATAAACCCATGTTGACTATTAAGTGTAGGCATGGATGGGAAACATGTGTGTGTAGGTTTACTTTAAGAGAACTTAACATTTTATAAGCGCATAACCTCTTATGCAGTCCTTATCAATTTAATGATTGGTAGGGGGTGACTTGGAGAGTCAATAGAAACACACACTAAACCAATAAAAAAAGACAAAAAAATAAAATAAAAAAGTAGCAACTTGAAACTAACACCCTAGGCATTTCCATGCCTCATAGACTTTAGTCCAGTTATTCATGATATTTTTGAATGTAGTCTCCATTTGCTAATTAATATGAGGCTCTTATTTATCTATAATAAGACCTTTCATCTTCTTGTCCTAAATACCATAACCAAGATCTTAGTTCTTCTTTTTAACTAAAGTCCTTAGGCCCTCCATACTCTACACATAGTTATACATAGTGCTATATTATGCACTATAGGTTTATACACTATAGGTTTACCATATATAACATTTGAATCAACCTAAGAATGATAAGCTTGCATTTCTAGGTTTAGTTGATGTAATATATGTTATAAATCACCAACAACATGAATTAAATAAATAACCTCTTATGAATTCATATTAAGATCTTTAAGGGGAATAATTTAATTTTATTATAAATCCTATCCATTCACATCAAGCTCACCAATACATTTTATCATAAGGTTGCACATTTTAATCATGTTGGGTTCACCAATATGTTTCATAAAAATTGGAGATTAAGATAGTATTAATCTAATTAAGACAAGTAGCTGGTAAATCAAAATTATGATTCAATACACATTCACATATAAATCTAATTTGCAAACATATGGACAATTAGTGTTTTAACCAAATATGTAAAAATAAGATGATCACTTACATGTAATATGAATATACAAGTTTATAAATGATCATGATGTTATTGTGACACTAACTTAGAGGCCATCAGATCCATAATAATGGCTATTTGATTGATTTAGACATGGCTAGTGGATTTTCATAGCTACAACCTATGACCATAACCTTTTAACATAGTTTTATTTGATTTGGTTGTGGAGTAAATGCACAAATTAAAAAATTATGAAAAATTAACTATAAATGCTTTTAGGCCTATAGGATATATCTAATTGTAAGTTTTGATGTATGTTTTATCTTCTCCTCGTTTAAAAACCTTAGTAGGGTCCTACACTTAAATTAAATATAATTCAAATAGAAGCATGGGATTTAGGGTTAAGGGAATAACCAAACTATCCTAAAAAACCCCCTATAACTAAGTGTTATCTACATATCCCAAATGGCCCTCAGGCCAATGTAGTTATCCCCTATTATGTGTGTGTGACTAGATCATATGCACTGTGAATCTAAATGATCTTTTGCCTAGGTATTCCTTTGGTTTAAGCATAAAATATAGATATAATAATATGAACTTTAGTTATTAAAATGCTTATGTTGACTTTTTTTTGATATGCTTTCTATTCAATCGTGATTGTTAGGTATGTTTCTGCTAGATGTTAAATGTATTTGAGGGATTCATAGATAGAATACTTCTAATTCAAAATTGAAAACTTATTAGCACATAAAATTGACTTAGAAGGAGTATAAAAATCATAAAATGAGACCCAATGAAAAATGAATCAAAATAATGATCACAAAATTTGTTGGTATAATACTATAGTTTACGAACAACCACATAGGGCATGTTCATCTAAAAAGATTAGTTTAATCTTAGAAAACATTCAAATTTATAGAATTAATGGACCGAGGATCCATGTGATGTGAATAATAATTTTAATAATAGAATAATATTTATTAAATCTAATTTTAATTTTTATTATGGAATACAAGAAAGATACATGGAACCAATACAAGATACACTAATAAAGTCCTATTCAGTATTAGGAGCTTCTAGATGTAAAGTCATAAAAAAATAGTAATTAGGTTACTTGACCAAATTTGGGTGTCTATAGATATCAAGTATATGAATGATAAAAAATCAAGAAGGAAAAGTCCATAGATAGATGAATGGTTAGGAGAGAATGTGAGAAACAGTCCCGTGTGTATGCACAAGTCATGTATGTCAATGATAAGTAAACATTGACATTGTCAAGTGTGTAATCCAAAATTTTTGTGTATAAAAATACCTTCTTTTTATATAGTATTTAAAATTATAGATTAAAAGGACAAAGTAATAAATTTGGTACCTAAGTGTATTTTAATTTGTAGTCTTTATGTATGCCATGAATATCTATAATTTTCCATGAAAAACCTACAATGAAGCATGAAAAATATATATCATTGATTTAAAATTAACAAAGAAAGGAACTAACACATGTGTGGGTATAGGAACCAAGCTAACCTTTGAATTAATTAGAGAATGGGCTGATTATGTTGTAAGGAGATGTCACTTATTAAAACCAAGGGTTGAGAATATATATGCCTCAACCCTCATTGGAGATTAATAATCAGTATAAATTAAATGTCATAAAACCTAAATTAAAACACTAAAAATGTCATCATAACTATTTTGGTAGAACCCCATACCAGGTTCATATGTAAAATGTGGAACCCCACATCAAGTTATTATGTAAATTTAAAAAATATGAATTTATTGATGTAGGTTGGTTTCAGATTCAAAGTGCTTACATATAATAATTTTTTACTTCATATAAATATAAAAGTGCATGTATGAATAACATCCATGCCTAAAAGTTTGATCTATATCTATCCCAATGTGAAAAAACACCATCATCTATATGCCACTCTACTCCAATATGATAAATCTAATAACTTTATCAATCTAACCAAAATAACTTTATCAATCTGACCAATGTAAATTAATAAATTTTTTCAATCTGATCCATGTAATATGATAAATCTACTCATTTTGATCCATGTAATATCTCAAATCATGTAATTGAATATGTTATTTTTTATTCATGATCCTGTAAAATGCCATACATATGTGTGAATCTATCAAATTTAGCCATTTTGAATTATAATATGGCTTCTCTAAATCATTAGGTGACCTAATATTTTTTATATTAATCATGTAATTTAATGAAAAATTAGATTTTAAGTATATAAAGGATTGAATCTCTATGACAAGCTGACTAGTATGTCCCCTTTTGAGTTGAGGGATGAATCTTGTGAATCACTCTTCTCAAAATAATAGAATTATCAACATAATTTTATATATTAGAAAATATGTAAGTAAAAGGAACATATGCTAACATGCCTAGATTATATCATCATATAAATATCTTATCATTCATGCATTTATGAAACATTAATCCTAAGACATAAAAGTGGCATGTACCAAAAATATAAAAATTAGTCAAGCAAGAATAGTTGTAGTAATGATCATCATGTGTATAATCACTCAATAATAATCCATGAAAAAAATGCATTATAATAATGATGGCATTAAACACATGTATAATAACATGTGATGTGAATTATAACACCACAAACTCATCAATTATTTTGATATATAAAGACATATACACAAAATGTCATGATCATGATGCGCATAATCACTAAAGATATGTTATGAATTTGACCCAACATAGATAATATGGCTATGAGATGGGCTAGATGATCTCTTAGATAATTTACATATGGCATGACAACACACAATAAATGCACTCATATAAATATGAAAAATAGCACTCAATGTCACACACATCAATGGTCACATTATGTAACAATCTATTTTAATGTTTTTGGATTCATAAGAGAAATATCAAGCAATAAAGTTGTTTCAATGCATGATCAAGTATTGTTTAGATTTTAACAATGTAATATAATATTTTGATAATATATCTCATTTAATCATGTGTAATAAATACATCAAGTACTAAGCAAATAAGGGTTAAAGAGAATGTATTTTATTTGTCATTTTATTTTGGACCATGAAAGTGATCAAAAATCGTCATAGGGTTGTATTAGAGATATCAACTTTATTTGTTTTGTATTTTGACTATTTTTTACCTTCAGATAGTTAGGTTGATCAAGGATAGCAATGTCGATGTATATGTCCGTATCTGATGCTAGTGTCTAGTGAGAAAAATGCACAAGAGTGACTTTAAATCTAGACCAAATCTACACTACTCCTTATGTAATCATTTTATGCCTCAACTTATGTTTGCTTGTGTCCCAGATCTAAATAATAAGCAACCCTAATTCCTCTCCATTGTCCCTCTTACAATTTGGTAAGAAGGGATTAACAATGTGAGTCGAGCTAAACCTATAAACCTTGATGTTACTAAGTGTTGCCTACATAGCCAATAATCCTAAGAGGGCTTTAGAATCACATGTAGTTATCCACCTTTTACATGTGTGTGGAATTGTATCAATATAACTATATGCTCAGGGGTCAAGACTTTTGTGTGATTCTATATGATAATTTCCACTTATGGTGTAAGAGTATTAAATCAATGTTTATATAATGTTATAATAAAAATGAATTGGGAGGGTGACTTAAGAATAGTTCTAGGCCCACCTTAATCCTATTAGGGAGATGAAAAGTTACTTTTTAGAGGGTGTAAAAACCTAAATTAACTAAGGGATTATGTCATTATGGGTCTTATGTGGTGTTATATAGGCTTGGGTGCTATTTTGACTATCATGTGACTAAAAATGGATCAAAATGGCCCCTAAGATAGGTCAAGTGCTATACTAAGGGTAAAGTGACCTTAAGTGGACTTCCAAGGCATGAATGGTTAATTTTAATGACTAAATTTGACCCCTATTTATTCTATAAATGCAACAAAGCAAAATGATGAGGATAAAGGAAAGAGAAAACATACTTGGACTCACCTATGAGGTGAAGCCTATGAACGTGGGTCTAGTCTATGAATTGTGCTCCATTGCATGTCCTACAAATGAAACATATATGAATCATTACTTAAGACATATCAAAAGTAAAGATAAAACTAACTAAAGAGATGAGAAAGAGAGAGGAAAGGAATGAATTCACCCCACTAATATGTAAACCAATGCTAAAACCTAGTGAAATCCTATGTGTGCATGTAGATGGTGATCAAATGGTGAATAACTTAGACTGAGTTTATGGTTTGCTCAATCGTCATGTATGGGTGGTTCAAGAACTCAAGATGGATTTGAATTCATTATTACCCACCCTTTCTTAGTGGATCATAACATGTGAATAATTTAGATTGGATTGATGAGTTATCCAACCCTCTCATGTATATGGCTTAAGAATTCAATTAGGCTATGACTCTATCATTGCCCACCCATACATATTAGATGCATCTAAATCTAAAACTATATGATGTAACTATCTAAATCTAAAACTGTGATGTAATTGAAACTATGTAAAATAGATCTGAGGCCACTCAAAAAATCTAAAATGTAAAATGGCTTAGGGGCCAATTGATAACTATAAAATGTAAAACAACTCAGGGGCCACTCAGGAATGCCAACCACTACAGATGGAATGAGGCATCAATTTGGTGTAAAATTGGTGAAAAATTAGTGAAAATGGTGTCTAGAGTATATAATGTGGAGAATGACATGAAGTTGACATTCCATCTAAGCAACTAATGTAAAACTAAGCATACAAAAATAATGTGTTAGGCATGTACCCTTAATTTTGATATTTGTGCATATAGATTCTAAATTGAGTTATAATAATATGTGTTTATGCATATCTAAAACTAAAATGGGAGTGATCATGTTGTGCATGATGCTCCCAATCTAATCAAACCCAATCTATGTAAAAACTAAATATATACTAAACTTATCTGATAATATGTGACTAAGACTATGCAAACCTAGACTATACCTATTGTACCTTTCTAGAAATTCTAAAATTCTTTATTTTTGGGGATTTTGGATAGTATTGTAGTCCCTTGGTCAATGTCACCCTATGTTAGTGTCCTCTGTGTGTGTTATTTACAAAATGTGTTATTTCTATGCAAAATTGATTGATCTGGTTGTGACTATTTTTCACTATATTTATTTGAGTCTAGGTTCTATAATCTACGTCTGCATGCTAAAAATTATGTTCTGAGTACACTAAGATGGCATAATATTTATGATAAACCCATGTGAATGCCCCTTATTTTATGGGAGTTTTTGAACCTCTATAATAATTATCCTCAAAATAAAAGCTATGCATCATGTGTGTTAGACTGAGAATATATCATATCTACATGATAAACCAATATAATGTGTGTACATGACATCATAATGTAAAATTAATCAAGCATAAGTTATAAATGTACTATGTATGTTATATTTATCATTCACAAGGTTTTCAAGATATATAAAACAATGTAAACACGTATATTTTAATCACTTAAAATTGGTATTTGAGTGCTAAGAGTGCTACTTGAGACTACCTATCCCTAACTTAGCCTCAAAAATATCTTAGAGCCTATTTTCACACTTATCTATCATTCATGCAGGCCATAAGCATCCCTAGTCATCCCTAAAGTAGTCCCACATCCTCATTCATACATCATGGCCCTTCATGCCTAGAATTCTACCACTTAGACACTAGCACCATAATAGGGATAGTATGTTACATGGTGCTAGTGTCCCAATAATGGTAATAATGTCTTTTCTATCCCCTTTTCAAAAATGGATATATTTTCAAATATAAAACCTCCTAGGGTTGGCCTAGACCTCTTTTAGCACCGACACAAGCAACATAATGGTATAAATACATGAGTTTTATCCCTCTAACCATTAGATGGAAATTATATGCAAAATACACATTCAAACTCAAAACAATTTGTGTACAATTAAGGTTATCAATCCCTATTCTTTCCTACTTCTCATACTACCATTTACAACACTTCTAATCTTAGATTACCCAAATTTCTAGTCTCAAGCACAATTTTAACACTCAAGTTAACTTCATACTAGCTTTACTTGCACTTATACTAACACTTAGGTGGGGAGAATTACATTGGGCTTGATCCTTATTTGGAGTATTGGTATGTAGGAAACTCTCATCATAGTGGGGTGTTGAATATGTCTAGCTTACCCCACCAATAAATACACTTTTCAACTTGTATAATTAAGATACCCTAGCAACATGGAGGACTAGGGTTTGCTCATTAATTTAGTTAAAACCAACAATATATAGGGTTTCATAACTTGTGCATGTAGGAATAAACCTCATAGATCTAGACACAAGTGCATTCAGAAGCTCAAGATAGTCCTACATAGAGGAAACTACCACCAAAATAGGGACACTACTACCACATATCCTATAATGGTACTACTATCTAATTAGGGTGGTATTATCCAAGAGGGGTTCCAACACTAAGATCTTATTTATGACACTATGACCAACCTTTGTCTCAATTTTTCACCTCCAGATCATTTGTCTCAATCATTTTCTAGCTAAGTTCTTACTTTCACTATTTATTACTATTTTTAGAAAGGTCAAAGTTAGTCAATTCTATAAAAAATCAATGGCTATATTTATTGCATATTATTACCCTGATTTACTATACTCAACACTTTAACAAAAATATGATTTCCACTTTATAATTCTTAAAATGTTAAAACATTTGGTGAACCTGAATTACTTCAAGCACTTTATTTCAAAACCCTAGTGCATCATTAGGGTTTCTATTCTTATTTCCAACATCTACTCATTTTTTAATTTGTAACCTATCATCATGGTTATCATGATGGATGCCATTTTCTAATTTACGATATAAAGTCTTGTGGCTTGCTTAAAGTGCACATATATGGCACTCATATCATGGATCATGTTAGAACTAAGCTTATTTTACACATTGGTCCTCCCTCTTATGAGTCCCATTCTTATGAGGATCATTACTACATGGCTCACTTTGAGTTACCTTTAGTTACTACTTGATGATAAAGGGCTCAAATGACTCATTTTGTTCTAACTCCACCTAGATCATTTGATTATCTTTGCTCCCATCTTGCCTCTACTCCTCATCCTCATCAAATAGTAGATCTCATGATTCAAACTGTTACTAGATAAAATAGGGTGCCTCCTCAACTTATATAGGAACAATGCAATCCCACCATCCCTCCTCATTCCCAACACACTACAATGAGACCTAAATATCAGCATAGAGTATTTGATATTATGGATCCATTGAGAAACACATCAACTAAGATATCCATATTGAAATTACTTCAAAAGGCAACTATTTTCAAAGATATTCTTTTTCAAACACTTAATCATACATATTTGACTTGTGACATAGAGACAACTTACTTTTCATCTATCATGAACATGATCAAGGACATTAAGAACATTATATCTTTTTCCAATGAGGATTTACCACCACAATTAGTTATTACTCAAAATTTAACACTTTTCATTCAATCAGAAATTAATACCCCCACTATTAAATGAGTACTAATTGATAGTGGTTCATGAATAAACATATGTAACCTCACATTTCTATAGACTATGAGGGTTGATATAACATTTATTCATAAGACATAAGAATATTAGAGGGTTTGATGACAATCCTAGACACAAATTGGGTTCTATTACATTATATATAATGGTAGGCCTAAGAACTATACCTACACACTTTTAGGTCATGCCTAATCTTTTACAATACAACTTATTACTTGGGAGACCATGGATATATGATATTGAGGCTATACCCTCTAATTTTTATAGATGCATCAATTTTTTACATGGCATATACTTATACACTTGTCTAGTAGATAATCAACTATTGAAATATTGTAGACTCACTGAGCCTACTAACATGAGTACGTATTTAGATGGGGCACCTCATATTATAATAGATTCCCCACCTTAAAATATTCCAATTGAGAAAATGCATAAATATGAGGTTGGGGAATCTAACAAGATATTTCCTACACCTCTTCTAGATCTTCTTATGACACATTGACCTTCACTGTGATGGATGAACACTCTCCCATAATATATATATCCCCACCTAGGGTGGATGATGATATTATCATAACACAGTTACAATTACTTGCTAATTTAGAAGAAGTATACATCCATAAATCCAATATAAAATCTCAAGCCACCATAGAGGAAAACCAACACCTATTGACATTGATGACTATTTATGTGGATTAAGTATCACACTAGTGGGCCTAGGAGAGTACAAAGATGATTCTATGATGCTCATACATTTTTATAGACTGATAACACCACTAGTTCATAATCTTATAGCTATAGGCACCCATATTCATTTACATTTAGTGGCATATCCCTCTATTCATTCAGTATATATGGTTATATCTATAAATATAAACCTAGTTATATAGATTTAGATAGGGAGTTCATAGGATAGACTGCACCAAATTATACATATATTACTTGATAAAGGATTGATAGTATTACCCATAGTTCATCACATATCTGTCAGTAGATTATCACAATATGAAGGTTGACTTCTTTTTATTTTCATATATTAATAGGACATGATATCGATACATGTTTAGCATCAAAACATAAGTTTAATAAATTCAAGGCTTAAGACACTATTCAAATTATACAACTTCCACTTCCATAGATATAGGCACCATGATAGAGTTGTCATTGACACAAATACTCACAGAATGATCTATTGACTATCTATTTTTTTATTTTAGATAGATACATCCTCCATGTGGCTATAGATGAGAATTTTTATCCTAATAATTGCACTTTATCATTTTTATAGCACTTAGGCTATCAGGAAACTAAGCTACAACATGACATACATTGTTAGGATTCCATTGGACGTATCACGTTACTAGTTGAATGTGGCCCTAAGGTGGCCAATTTTTTTTTATCTATCATGAGTAGGGACACTCATCTATAGGTTACACTTGATAGTACATTGTTACAAATAATGGATGTCGTGATTGATCAACCAGTTAAATGTTTGACATTCAATCATGAGAGACACATGGTATACCTTTTACATGATGGCACATATGAGAACTATAGGTTTCATATATATACTCTATGGTCCAATTCAATTTACCCTGAGACTACATGGGAGGAATATTATATAATAGAGTAGCATGCTATTAAAATTCATAGAATGTAGACTAACTCCAAGGATAAGGCTCCAATGATATATATAGAATGGTATGATGATCATGATGATATGACTTATTAGAGTTTAGATAGATCTAGTATTTGACATTGGATAACCTCTTACCTAATCCTCTATTTGATTATCCACATCTCATGGATGTGCTCTTGGGTATATAGAGACATTGCACTTTGATTGTACACTATCTCACTTATTTATAGTATTTAATAGATATAATTTCCTTCTCTCTTGCTCCTTGTATATAGTTTCATTTTCATGTTACTTGTACGTAGCTTATATCTAGAAAAAACAAAAATAATATAACATGTCAAAAACACAAAAACACAAAAACATTCAAATATTTACTTAGAAAACACAAAATTATAGATTCCATACATGGCCATGTTTACACTTATTATATTAGACAGACACTACATATGCTATCTATATTTTGGTTTTTATCATACATACATGCTTCACTTGTTCTTGTTAAGTGCTTGTAGATTTCTATAAGACTTAGATCCACTACAATGATCCATATTTACTATTATATATACACTAGGGGCATATAAACCAATATATGGGTTCTTGATTTGACATATTTTCCCACTTGGGGGCACCTTGTACATAGTTTTTATTATCAGGTTCTATTTTTATATACTCTACATCATAACTTTAACATTGTTATATCTTGATATTGATCATGCTACACTTACTCAGTTTTTTCTGGTTATTACTATTTTAGACTTAGTATATGTACATCATATCTCTTACATAGATTTTTATTACATGTTGATGCATCCTTTCACTTCTAAATTTCCTAGTTTATACTTGATTGTATATATTTGCTTCTTCTATTCGAGGGTATTTAAATATGCCATTGCTCTTTAGCTCTATGCCATTTATTTTCATAGTATGTTTACTTTGGATATGTGCCCATGTACTTGTGTGTGACTTCTTGATTATGTTTACAGACATTTGAACATGTCCTTTTATGTGCCTCTAATCCAAATTCATTATTGCTTGCATATGTGGATATTTGAACATGTCCTTTTATTCTTGTTTTCTTAGATTTAGTGACATGTACCCATATCACTTGTATTATGGCCCCTTAGCCTAATTTGTGTGCCTCATGTGTGATGTATGTATGTTTTATTATATGTTTCATAGCCATGACCTTTGTCTCTTATTTTTTACATACTCTAGTTTTAAATGCCATGAGGGAAGTCATTCATATCCCCTTCCTACTTGGGTGATGTGATGGACATCATGCCCCAACCCCCTAGGTAACTACTCAATTTTTACTCAGATTTATTGTTATATACATTATTATATCTATCTTGATACCCTTATAAATGCTAAACATGACATACATCACACATTATAAACTTATGCTTAGATTATCTCACATTCTGATGTTATGTATGCACATTTTATTGGATTATTATGTAGATATCATTTATGCTTCAACTAACACACATCTTGTAGATATTTTTATTTTGAGCATATTTCTTGCATAGGTTCAACAAATAACCTCAAATGAGGTGGCATTCATAGGGGTTTGTCATAAAAATCAAGCTCCTATAATGCATTCACAATACATTTTTAGCACATAGGCTTAGATTACAAAAATCAGCCTCAATAAAACACAATATGAAAATAGTGACATATAGATCAATATAGTTACACATAAATTAGAGAATAAGGACACTAGAACCCAAATTGGGACACTAAAACCACATGGTAATATTATCCAAGATATGGCACTACAATCTAGTAGCCTCAATTTTAGAAAAACTTAGATTGGATAGAAAATTGCAATAGGTACAATAAAAGTTTACACATGTTTAGTTATAAATTTATCAATTTTTATCATTTTAGCTCAGATTCATACCAATTTTAGTAGATTAAAGGCATGGCATATCCATTCCTATATTCAGTATAGATAATCATATACAATTATTACAACTCAGTCTAGAATTCATATGCTCAGATATCATATTTGAGGGCATGTGTGTGGCACGTTATTTTAGTATACTCACTTACATATTGGTTGATCATATAGAATGAAAAATCCCATGTCATTATATATGTTGTATACATTTGAAATCATATTATAAGTTACATACCAGTTTCATGCCTTACTCTATCTACAATGGTTGGCATTCCCACATGGCTCAAAGTTGCCTAACATACTTGAGTGGCCATAGAGTTGACATACCCAGTTAGAAATTTCCAATTACATCATGAAATTTTAGTTTTAAATACATATAATACACATGGGGGGGGGGAATTCTGGAGTTATAACCTACTTGAGTTATTGAGACACCTATATAGAAGGTTAGACACACCATCGATCCAATCTAAGCTATTCACTGGTCATGATCCATTGAGCAAGGGTAGGCAATGATGGAGACAAAATCAAATTGAGTTATTAAGCCACATACACATGAAGATTGAGTAAGACATAAAATTATTCCAATATATTCACCAATTTACCATTATATAAATGCACACACATAGGTTATCACTAGGTTTATGTATTGGTTCATGTGCCTAGTGAGGTGTATTTATTCATTTTCTCTCTCCTCTCTCCTATCTCTTTACTTGATTTTACTCAATTTTGCTTCTTTAATAAATTTTGTCTTTGCTTTTAATATATCTTAAGGAATAATTTATTCATGTTTCACTTGTAGGATATGCATTGGAGCATGCTTCACATACTTAGACCCAACTTCATGAGCTTTACCTCTTAGGTAAGTTCAAGTATGCTTCTTTTTCCTTTTTTATAGTCATTTTGATTTGTTGCATTTATAGAATAAAAGGGGGAAAATACAATCACATAAAAGTGGTATTTTAGTGATAAGAGTGTTACTTGAGACTACCTATCCTTAGCTTAGCACTAGACTTATCCTAGATCCTATTTTCACACTTACCCAGCCTTCGTGCAGGTCACAAGCATCCCTAAAGTCGTCCTAGATCCTCATTCTTGCATCTTGGCCCTTTATGCCTAGTTTTCTACCACTTGGACACAAGTGACATAATAGGGATAATAACCCTACATGGTGCTAATGTCCCAATAATGGAGCTAATGTTCTTTCCTTCCCTTTTTCACAAATAGATATCTTTTCAAATCTAAAACCTCTGAGGGTTAGCCTAGACGTCTTTTAACACCAACAAAAGTAAAAAAATAGTATAAATACATGAATTTTATCCCTATAACCACTAGATATAAATCAAATTGAAAATACACATTCAAACTTAGAATAAGTTATGCATAATTAAAGTCATCAATCCTTATTCTACCCTAGTTCTGCATACTACCATCTACAAGATTCCTAAGCTTAGATTACCCAAATTTACAGTCTTAGGGACATTAAATACACTCAAATATACTATAATAATATCTTCAATTATTCTTACACTAGCGTTTTAGTGTGGATAACTACATCAATCTTGATCCCTCTTAAGAGTATTGGTATGTAGGCAACCCTCATCACAATGGGGTATTGAGGATGTACAACCTACCCTACTAATAAACACACTTTTTAGATTGCATCCTAAAAATATGTATGATTAAGATTTAATCATAAATTTAGTTAAAACAAGAAATATATAGGGTTTTAGAACTCATACACATAAGAACATAATTCACAGATCTAGACACAGGTGCATTCAGAAGTTTGGTATAATCCTACATAGAGGATACTACCACCAAAATAGGGATACTCCTTCCACATATCTAGTAATAATTATACTATCTAATCAAGGCACTATTATCCAAGAGGGGTTATAATACTAGGATTTATTTGTGACACTCGGACCTACCTCTACCTTATTTTTGCACCTCTAGATCACCCATCTTAGTCATTTTCTAGCTAAGTTCTTACTTGCACTATTTATTACTATTTTTAGAAAGGTCAAAGTTAGTCAATTTTATAACAAATAAATGGTTGCATTTATTTCATATTATTGCTTTGATTTATTATACTTATCTCTTTAACAAACATAAGATTTACACTTGTTAAGTCCTAAAATGTTAAAACATATATGAACATCAAATCTATGTATAATTTGTGTAAAGTACTTGAGTATGGGGCATGATGTACATCAAGGTACCCAAAAAGGAAGAAGAGATGCATGAGGTAACTCATGGAATCAAAAATAGAGTGTAAAAGCAATAATCAAGGGATAAGTGTCATGGACATGACATATACATGAAAGCATATATATAAAAACATGAAGCACACAAAGAAGGCCAAGGGGATAAAATACAAGGGACATGGGCACATGTCACTAAGTTAAAATAAATACATACAAGGACATGTTAAAATGTTCACATATGTAAAGAGAAAGCAAGGTTGGCTTAGATCCACATGAAAGGACATGTTCAAATGTCTGCATACATAATCAAGAAAACATAGACAAATATATGGGCACATGTCTAAAAAAATACATATAGTGAAAAAAGTGGCTTAGAGCCATATAAAAATGTCATAATAAAATTCCCTCTAGTATATGTATAAGCAAAAAGTCACAATCAAATCTAAACTAGTAAAGGTAGAAATGAAAGTTTGCATAACCATGTGGCATAAATTTGTATAAGAGCAAATATGTATATAAACTGGGTCTATAGTAGTAACAGTCAAAAAAATTAGTGCAATATAGGATGACTAATATCAGGATATAGCTAATGCTAAATCTATGACATGGAGTACAAAAAGGTGTAACCTAAAAAATCATAAGCTATGTATATGATGCCCCTAATGGGCTAATGTTTCAATGTTGAGTCTATGTATGTTACCCAATGGGTAAATAGTAAGAAATATGAATATGTATGGAGGAATTTAGTCCTATAATAATTTGTGAACACTCAAAGGGAACAAGTGAAGAATGTATGTATGATGAAAATGACTACACTAACATAGATAACATATGTAGTACCTAGAAAATATAAGGAATGTAAACATGGAAATGCATATAATTTGAAATTTGTATTTTCTAAACAATATTTGAATGTTTTTGTATCTTTGAACATATTATATTATTTTTTGTGTTTTTTGAGTATAAGAGCTATGTACAAGTAATATGAAAAAGAGACTATGTACAAGTAATATGAAAAAGAGACCATGTACAAGCAATATGAAAAAGAGATTATGTACAAGTAATCTAGGAAAATGAAAGATATGTATAAGTGAGGGGATGTACTACTAACCAATGAGTCTTGAGAGAGACTCACACTCAATGGATCTTTAATCAAAAAGAGGAATGGTGACCTCTTGTGAAGTATGATGGATGTGTTGTGACTGAATTGAGCTTTAGTGTGAATCTAAGTATTGCTCATTATCAATATCTTGGCAATCATAATAACCTGTATTATTACACTCATCATTATCATCTTGATTTTAAACTAGTGGAATGTTAATGTTGAATTATATTGTATATGGATGAGTATATGGAACTACATCATACTATGGAATTTACCTTTATGAATTATGATTTGTAATATTTTTTATAATTGTTCCCTTTGAAACTATGCATATTGTAGGCATATGGTACTTTAGAGGCTCTTTTGTTAGAAAGCCTCTTTTAAGAATGTTTGTTGGCTTAGCATGATTTTGAATTTGTGAATACTCTTAGTCTTGTGTTTTTTGTGATATCACCTTTGTATCTTGATCTTTTGCCTTGATAAACTATCTATGAATGATTTTACTAAGTATGTTTCATAAATCCCAAACCTTGTTGACCAACATTATCAACTGCTAGAATAGGAGTAGTGATGCCTTGGGGCATGTTTGCCTAATCCTTAACCTTGATAATCAAATTGTTATAGATATTTTTGACCAAACCCATACTATTTTTAAAGTGGGACCTCATTTTGGAGAGGTATATTTGTATCCTTAACTTACTTTATATGTGCTTGTTGTACTATTTCTTGCTCCAATTTTGCTTTGTGAACCTTTTGTTGTTCTAAGTTATGCTTTAGTAACCACTTTTGTATTATTTATAAATTTGACCCTTTTTGCATTTTTACATGTTCTATTGTATGTTTTTTGTATGATGTGTCACTTTTGGAGTCATCCCTATCAAGTACCTGTTGTATTTTCCTTTTCATTGCTAAACATGAATCAGTGTGGTGCCCATGCATTCTATGATATGCATAATAATATCTGGATTTCCTCACTGGATGAAGAAGAGGTAGGTTGATCAACTTAGATTTAATCATTTACCTTAAAATCTCACTTGAAATTATATTTTATCTTTGAGTACTTTTTAAATCACTAGTTGTAGATGCACTTTGTTGTGATTTCTTATTTTGATATGTAACATTGCTTGTCATAAATTGACTTGGTAAAGATCTATATTCATGATTGCCACTAGTTTGTCATAGAGGCTTATGTCTTCTAATTTGATTTTTCAATGCCATAATATTTTCATGTAATAACTGATTCTAATTTTGTAATTTTGAAATTAACTTTCTCATATTGATAATTTTATCCCTTAGAGTCTCACAAGTGCAAACCCTAGTTGCTTTTGATTGAACATGTAGACACACAACCTATAGAGAAGAGGTGGAGGCATGGATATACTAAGTATGGGCATTAGTAATAATAGTATAGGTTGATTCATTTATTGGAGGAGTGATAACATGGATATGGTTAGAGGTAAAGTAGCTATCACCCTCATGGAGATGAGGAACAAAAGGAGATTCTTTCCTGTGCATAAGATATGACATTAAAACTTGAAAGGGGTTTTTAGGGTATTAAATTTATGTAAGTCAAATAAAATATATTTTAATTGATATAGGACATCATGTACATACATTTTTATATCTTCTTTGAATTGATTCTAAATGAAAGGAAACAAGCATGCAAATGAAGCTATAAAAATTTACGTTAGAAAGTGATAATCATCTTATATCATTAGTATCATGATTAAACAAGATAAAAATAATAATATATAGGGATATGAAATCTAAGTATGAGTTCTATAAGCCTAGGATCATAAACCCCAAAAGTGGTCTACGATTAAGATTTTTTGCACTATTCAAAATAAGTCAGGTTCAAAAAATGATTTAACTTTATAAGGAGTTATGAAATGTAAAACCCTAGGATGTTAAAGTGCTAAAATAATAAATCAGGGAATAAATATAAAAATATCAATAACCATTGATTTAATTAATTATTTATTAATTCTAATTTGTTAAATGTGGAAATGATGAGAGATAAAATAATAATTTAGATAAAAAAACCTTCTAGGAGGGATCAAACTATGAAAATTAATGATCATATAGATTTAATTGTCATCATCAGGATCAATAATTAAATTGAGTTAAAACTAAGATAGGACAATAGTGTGGTCTTAGATAATAACATAGTTTGTTATTATCCTATATGGTTCTCTTATCCAAATGTAAAATATCTATGAATTATTTTTGGGTTTTTTAGAATAGGCCCTATTCTATATAAGGTCTAAATTTTGAGTCTATGAAATTAATACATTTTCATGTAGCTTTGTTTAATCTAAAAACTCTAGGTTTTCATGCTTATAAGGGTTTAAATGAATACCATGATAAAAAGGTGTTAGTGGGTTTTATGTGCTAGATGTGTGATTCACACCCCTATATGGGCACACTAGCTACATATCAATACTTTGATGAGGGATCAAGATAGATGTAGTTATCCCATCTATGTGATATGTGTGAATGTCTATGAATGCTTGAGTGTGAAAGCATGAAAGGATGACTTGGAGGTCACTTGAGATTTAGATACATGCATTAGGAATGGATTATTAAATGTATGGGATGAATCAATACAAAATTGGAAGAATTGAGAGCTTTCCCTCAATGTGAAGTGGTACTTTTGTGTGTTTCTCTATGATAATGTCCACCTAGGATGTAAGAGTGTGAAAGTACTATTTATATAGTGTTTTAATAAAAATGACTTGGGAAGGTGACTTAAGAATAGGTCTAGGCTGACCCTAGTCCTCTTAGGGAGATTTAAAGTTACGTTTTGAAGGGTGCAAGGACCTAAATCACTAAGGGATTGTGCCATTATGGGTCTTATGTGGTGTTCTATAGGCCTAGGTGTTATTTGTGACTACCATGCAACTAAAAGTGAATCAAAAGGGACCCTAAGATGGGTCAAGTGCTATATTTAGGGTAAATTGACCTCAATTGAACATCCAAGGCATGAATGGTTAATTATAATGACTACACCTACATAGCCAATACTCCTAAGAGGGCCTTAGACTCACATGTAGTTATCCCTCCTATACATGTGTGTGAAATTATAATAGTATGACTATATACTCTTTCTCCTAGTAACCCTAGGCATAAATGATGAAATAGTATATTTGACCTTTTGAATGCTTCAAATATTTGATTCATTACTATAGTGTAATTTGATATCTTGAAATGAAAAATACTTTCTTATTAGAGAGTTACCTTATCAAATTGGAAAGTGGTTTAATTATACCATACCCTTTGTATATATAAGAACCTATTGAATTTGAATTAAAACCTAATGACACATGAAAATAGAACCATATGATGGACAAAGAGGGCTAAAAATATGGTCATAAAATGAAAGATACATAAAAAGATAAAAAGATAACCCTAGAAAGTTGCATCGAAGCTAGTCACTAATGTTGATGCTAGTGTCCAATATAGATGCTAGTGTCTAAGGGATAAAAACATATAGAAAATAGGCACAATAGGTAGGTATACCTGACATACACTAGACAAAGATAAAGATATACAACACATAGGTGTAAGGGGTATGTAAAACAAGTGAAACAAGGTGTAACTGAAGAGGTCCATGAGAGATCACATCATTAAATGCCTAATTCTCAATAAAAAGGTATATACATACAAGAAGAATAGAAATATGTGTACTTGTACTAAAATGGATGTTTAAATAATAAAAAACACCCTAATTTTGTCAAGAAACCACAAATATTATGTCTTTCATTTTTATTTCACATGAGGGTCTTAGTGATGGTTATAGTCCTTGTTTGCTTGGTCATTTTAAGCCTTTTGATATTTTTATGTCTTATTTTCCTTGTTTGTGACATTCCCAATAGTCACAGGTCACATTTTCCCAATATTAAGGCCTCTTATCCCATCTTCCCTATTTTTTGTTCTACTTTGAGTCTTACAACACTAGCACCACTTTTAGGATAGTAACACCACATGGTGTTAGTGTCCACTTGTGGCTCTAGTTTTCAATTAGCCTTTTCACCTGTGTTTGAGTCCAAACCCATTTAAGATCCTTCTCTTATATTTTTTATAAATTTTTTATGACTTTTTAGCCAATGAATAAGGTATTATAATAAAAACAAAGATAGTACTATATAAAAAGCTTCATTAGTCATTTTACATCTAGCACTTACTATTTTGGCACTTATTTGTATAAAATTAACCAATAATAAAACTTAAATACTATGCATACTACTCAATTTTCACACATAAACATTTTCATGCATGATCAAAGAAAGGCCAAGGAAAAATTAATTTTAGCATACCATGCAAGTTAATGGTGCATGTTCCCTAATGAAAAACTATGTGCGATTTAAGACCCCTAACATTGGGGTTAATGTAAGCAGTGACCAAGACAATACGAGTTTTTCTCCATGCAATTGTAACATCCCAAAATCTAGTTTTTCCTTTAATTTTTACAATTAATTCATTCATTATTTCATGTGTGTAGGTTTTCATTAGGGTTTTGGAGAATATTCATCTAAAATAGTGACATAAATGAGCCCTTAAGTGACACAAAATCACCTCTAGGACCTCCAAAAGCTCCCATAACTTATTTGAAAGTTATAGATAGTCCCTATAAAAAAGACATTAACACAAGAATTGAACACTAGTGCCACATGGCACTAATTTCATGAGAAGGGTGCTAGTGTCCATAGCCAGATCTTAATAAATAGTTTTGAGATGAAAGATTCCTCTATGTCTAATCAGTCATTTCTAGTACCTTGATCCAAGAAAAACTCTATTTATCTCCAAATAAGTTCCTTTTCTCCTTACAATTGATATTTTGGGAAAGTTACATTGAATCAATAATTTCCAATTTTATTCTAAATTAGTAACATACTCATACCTTTAATCTAACTTAGGATTTACATAGTATAACCTTAAAAGGTTAAAACATTTGGTGAACCTATCTTACTTCGAATATTTCTTCAAAACCCTATTTTTCCTTAAGGTTTACCTTCTCTAAATTTTATGCATTAAATTAGAGTTACAAAATTTTAATTTTCTAAATTTTTGGCATAACCTAGATAATTTAATTAGTCATATATTAGGGTTTTATTTATTTAATTTAATTAAAATTTTTACAACATAACCCTAAATCAAAACCCTAGATCCATATCTTAGGTCACCATACATAGAAATAATAGAAATTAGGGTTTTAATCACAATACTATTTTTTATTACAAACTTTAATCAAAATTTCACACATTGCACACATACTTATGTTAGATTATATTCTACCTCTTATGTGTTTGTATTCCTTGTTTACATTTTCTTATTTGTCAAGTTTAAAATGGAATATAAAAGTCTTCTACCCCTCATCCACTTGATGTACTCTTGAATTTATCTCATGATTATAATAATGAATGGTCTAATTTTTAATATTGTACATTAGAACATAATAATGAATTCATTTATAATGATGATGATGACTATTTTTATAATGATAGATATGAGGATTACTATGAGCATGCAAATGAAAATGAACATGAGGATATATTAGATACATCATCTTATCTTTATTCTCACTCTTCTCTTGCTCATCAAAATCAAACTAACAATGTATTTACATGTAATATTTTGGATCCACCTCCCCCTCTCACCTACCAATGATCCATTTATAGCTCTGAAAGGTGAGAGTTTTCCTCTTGTACCCTGGCCATATTAGAAACTAAATATATGGTCTCTAGGTGATGTCTCCAACCACTAGTGCACCTAGTGTACCCCTAAACCACTCAACATCATGGACACCACCTCCTACACCTGATGCAACCATATCATCCCTCCATTTCATAAATCCAAAAGGGAACTCTATCTGAGTATATCTATCCCAAAATAATCCTACTGGTCTCATCACCTAAATATGCTCATAGGCCTAGCAATATAAAACTAGGCTGACATTGATGTCATATCTCTTATGGTACCTAAAACCCCATAACTCCCTATAGATTTGGACAAGAAAAATAGGGACCCAATCAAATACCATCTAGCCTAGTAGAAAATCCACTAAAACCCTCAATAACAAATATGGAAACTTCACACTACTAAAATATGGAATCCCAAAATATGTCACTGTGATCATGAACATGGTCATGAGCCTCCTCTTAGTCAAATATCTCTGATACAACACCAAGTAATAGAATACCTTAGCATGACATCAAACTTGATCACTCTCATCCCTATACAAGTACTTGATAAAATACTCAAACTCCTCATGCTTGATATGATAAATCGCCTAGCCATGTAGTGGGAGCTTGGTAATTATATGAATGTCCTCAGGGAGAATAGTCATCTCTCTAGTTAGGAATAAGAAAGTGTTCAAAGTAGGATCCCATATCTCAATGAGTGCTATGACCATAGATGAATTTTGGGGCACATACTGGTAGTGTATCATATCCCCCAACCCTACCTCCTCCATATGGGCCCAGTCATCTAGAATCATCCCCACGTGTATCTCAAGAAATATGTGCAACACACAGTCATGCATCTAAATCTACTCCTTGGCCTGCATCATATCAAACACTTAGCTTACTTAATTATATTCTTGTTTACCCTATATTTTAACCCACCTAACCTATTCTACCCATTTACCTACTTACCCACCAAGTATACCATCTAAATCCCTACAAGATCTGGCTACCTAGTAAAACCCAACCAATTTTTGCCTCATCCATTTTTAACACTTATTAAAAATATTTTCTTTAATGGGTGACCTTCAATGGTCATGGTGACCATAGATGGTTAGGCACCCACTTTTTCTATGGGTGTCAACCATTAACAGTCAAACCTAATCATCGACAATCACTATGGGCATTATGTGGTTAGAACACCCAAACCCTACCACACGAAATTCTATTCCAAAAATCATGCAACACAAACCCATTTTCTACCCCTAACACTCACACACCTCAATTTACCTACCCCACCCCAACCATTGCTATTTGTTCAAGAAAATTTACCCATAAAACCCCAAAAACCCTACCTAGGGCATTCTAACCCAAATAAAGCATTTCTAGCACAAACCTGACCCCCTAACCAAATTCAATTGTATAATATCATGTCTATCTACTAGATTGAAGACACCAAATACCTCATTTCTTGATCTCTATCAAGGTTAGAGCCCATGAATAACTTCCTAGCCACACCTATGTGCTTCTTACATCTTGGGCCTATGAAGATCAAACCCACCCGCCTTCAACTAGTGAGTAGTTACCAACTTAGTAAACAATCTCTCCATAAGCACTATAATCAATTGATAAAGGTCAACCAAGCTAAAAGTTGCATTTGATAAAAATTAACTTTGTTTTCACTTTTTACCCTATGCATTTTTAGGGTTTACCTTGACCATCGATGGTTACCTTTTGAGAGCCCTAACTATCAAGAGTCAAGATACCCTAAATTTACACTTATACCTAGAGTATCCCTTCTTAGCAAAACTAAACCAAGATTTACCCACTTTTGGAGATTACCTTCTCCAACCAACCCTACCACCTCGTCACCTCATATTTGGTCTATTTTGAGCCATTTGGCATGTAATTTTAGATAATTTTTTCCTTGGTCTTTTGATCGTAGTGACACCATTGCCATGTTGACCCCTTTTGATCTTGTACCACCTTGCACATATCGACCTAATTATGTATTTTTGGAATCACTTCCTACCTCATATACTCATGATACTTGACCAATTTGTGTTTTCATCAGGAACACTTCCTACCTTTGATACCCATGACACTTGACCAATTTGTGTTTTCACCAGGAACACTTCCTACCTTGGATAACCACCAAAAACACATAAATTGCTTAAAAGGATTGAATTTACAAGTATTACCAGCCACCACACCTATAAGTAGTCATGTGGTTCATTTATCAATTGTATTTATTAGCACTGACCCTTATTTTTACCAATATTAGTAACCTAGTCTATGCACGATCTTGGCTATCACATATTTTTGTCAAAACTTTGTGCACAAGTTTGCATCTCAAATGCCCAACCTATCATTCACCCATTTCCATTACTAACTACCATTTATCAAACCCTAAAATAATTTGAGTTTTACCTCATCAACTCTTGATTTGAGGGGGAACACTTCCTCTTACTCTTGGGGCAACTAGACCTTTGATCCATACTCTATTTTTGTTTCAAAGCTCATTCACATAAATAGCACAACAAAAAGGGGCAAAATATAGACACTAAAAATTTGTACACCTACACTTTCAATGTCAACAACCCCCTAAACCTACGTAGGACCCTCTTGGGAGTAATTTACACTAATTTGGCCTAACCAAGTGCACCCATAGCTAGATTCACAAGCTAACTCAACCTAGCCTTTAGAACCTCTTTCCTTTGAAATCTGACTGTCAACGGTTAGGGTGACTATCAAAAATCACTATGGGAAACCCTAACTATCAATTATCAAGGTCCACCTCCTTAACAAAGCACATGCAAACCACCCACATTGCTTTTCTAAATATATCTTATCTAAATCTTATTGTGCGCCTTTACATGGATAATTTATATTAAGATGGCCTAGTTACACCTTCACTTACACCTCTTGCTTATGCCTATAAGAGAGAGGCTTGGGAGGTCAAATCCATTTACAATCATTATTAGGAGCTCAGGGATCTAGGAGTTTTATTTTTTAGGTCAATCAAGTCAATCAACATTATCAAGCATCATCAACAATCTTTTTGAGAGATGACTTATCACTGCCTCTCAACCAAGTTCTTAAGTACTATTACTCTACTGTAATCAATCTAGATTCCACCAATAGGATAAATACTTCAACCACTCACCCAATTAACTTTTGGTAAGACAATTACTTGTTTTTCAATATTCATATACTTTATTTCCATTTTATAATCAGTCCAGTCATTGCCCATCTCCTAGAATCCATCTTTTAGTCCCTATGATTTAGCAATTAACAACCTAGATCTTCACATAGTAACCATCAATGGTTGACTCAACCACCAATGGTTTGCACAATCATTGAAGGTCATATTGAATTCTGATAGTCACCTTAACTACTGATGCCACCCTTACCATCGACGGTCATTATGGTAGTGAAAACTATAAATCTATTTTTGCCCACTTACCCTCAACCAAACCTTATTTTCTATGTTTTGATCACTCAAGACCTCTTTCAAAATTTTTGAAGCATACCCCAACCCCTTATCACTAGTATTAATTAATTTATCACTAATTTTATCATTTCTAGTCTATTTTATTGAGCAAACATTATTGTGTTTAATTTTAGTACCTTTTGATTATTGATGCAAATACCTTCTTTTTAGTTTTGTGAACTTAATTATTTAAAATGTGTGGATTAATATCCCCTAAGGAAGTGCTCAATTATAGGATCTAACTATCATTAGATAATCCATCCAACTACATATCTAAAAAATAAGTTTGCTTTAGTGCTTTCTTATCTATAGGTCTTCCTCCCAAGACAAAGAGGAGCTCTTCACAATATTTTGATTCAATGCACACATAAACAAATAGATTTTTCAAGTACACCTGTATCAAGTTTCTTTACTCTCTTCCATAGAACTTAAAGTGAAAATTTACATGAAACATAATTTTTCTCATGATTATAATAATGAATGGACTAATTTTTAAGATTGTACATTATATCATAATAATGACTTCATTTATAATGATGATGACTATTATTATAATGATGGATATGAGGATTACTATGAGCATGACAATGAAAAAGAACATGAGGATATATTAGATACATCATCTTATCTTTATTCTCACTCTTATCTTGCTCATCAAAATCAAACTAATAATATAATTCTAAAAGAACCTCTTGTTGGTAATGCTTTGTTCCAGTATAATCCTAGCTTTTTAATTAATTTTGCTGCTTCATTATTCAAATTAAATCAATATAAGTGCATTACACAAAAACTAGTTTTACATGATTTAAGTAAAGTAGATAGGAACAATACATATTATTTACCCTTCTCACTTACATTTGAAAAATCAAGTACAAATGATATTACACCTTTTATAAATACACAAACTAAGGAAGATGAACTTATTTCACCACCTTCCTTCACATTTCAAGCTTAATGCAATGATTCTTTACAACAAGTTGATAATGTAAATATCTCTAAATCTTCTCCTATATGTCATAATATGAAAAAAGAAAACATGGTTGTTACTCCTCCTATCCTTGATTCAAATATTGAAAGTGATAATAATTATTGCATTTCAAAAATAACTAGTGAATAAATGTATTGCATTACACCTACATATGATGACACATTGCATTGTATTAAAAAGTTAAAATCTTCCTCTTCTCTTTCTCTCAATGAGCATGTGGATGATACTTCTTCTACTCTTACCTCTACAAATGAATTAAATTCTGATTTTGATGAACCATGGGATAATGATGATTATTATGATTATTATGAAGATGACATAGAAATTACACCTTCTACTTTTTATCTTACCTCACATATCTCTCTTTTTAAGCCAAAAACTAGGTTACATGTTAAAAGACACACACACACACACACACACACACACACACACACACACACACACACACACACACACACACACACACACACACACACACACACACACACACACACACACACACACACACACACACACACACACACTTATTCTTATGTTCATAATTTACATTCTCCAGATAATAAAGTAACTTCTATTCAACTAGCATGTGATACTCCTTCACAACTTAAAAATATAAAAGATACAAATGAATCCCACTTAACCCCAATTACTAAGGTAAATTTTTTTCTCAAACAAACCTAAATGAGGTTGGTATCTAATTTCCTTCTAACCAAGTCCCATCTACCACACCTCAAAAGGTTATTTAGAGTAAACAAACCCTTTCTAAACAATATTTCTAATATAATATACCAATGGATAAAATAAATAATAAAATTTAACCATTAAGAGAACCCTTTAATAATGGTAATATACATTCACAAGTGTTAATTTAATTAATGCATGTTGTGGGTGATTTGAAACAAAAAGTACATCATCTCACTTTAGAGAACAAAGCATACCAATCTTGGGATGATGCCAATCTTATAGATGGTAACCCTATTCCACATAAAAATAAATACAAGGTTACCACACAACTTTTAGATACCAATGTTACCTATATTCGATAGACATGGAGATCCATACTTGCACTTTCAAGATTATGAGAAAGTCATGGCCCATATTATAAATAAATTTAATCTACTACTATTGTTTCCAAAGTCCCTAAATGGAAAATCACTATATTGGTTCCAACATACAATCGCTAATGGAGTTTTACATACATATGTGGAGCTAAAGATAGTATTTCTTAGGGATTACATATAGAATAAGGGACCTCTATTCACACATGAGAGGTTACCTTAATTACATCAGGGTGAGATAAAGACTAAATATGAATACAATCTACTATTCAAAACCTGTTTACATCAACTAATTTATCAACCAATAAATTTAGAAGTACAATACATATTTTCTATAAATTTAATCTCTCCTCTCAAGGAGAGATTGATATATTAAACATCCAAACCATTTCAAAAAATATATAACACAACTATAAAATTAGAAAAAGAGTTGGGATTAGAAATCATGCAGTCAGAGGCAGATTTGGATATAGACCCCTCAGAGCCTCATCATCTAATTTGGTACAAGAGTCAACTCAAATTAAAATTAATAACTCAATAGAACATAGGCCATTGATAAATATACTTAGTAAGGGTAAAGAGCCACTCTACACAACAATTTTTATAGTGAGAAAAACATAAGATATACATAGATGGGTTATATAGTTTTTAGATAATGTTGGGCCTCATGACATTTTGCTTACAATATTAGATAGGGGGATGATCACACTTCCCTATAGTAATCATCATCCACCACACCATTTGTACCATGTACCATATAAGTCATACTATCATTTTCACTATATAAATGGACATTTAGATGATCATTATTATACACTCTGTGCTTGCATCGGCCAATATGTTACTTAAGGAATCATAGAGTTTACATAGGGGCACTAAGACCTCAATCACCATACTCTCTTAGATCACACTCCTCCATGAAAGTGTTATCCTAGGATGTTCCTTTTAATGAACCATTGGTTACTCATCATATGAGACTATGACTTCTAGGACACCCATTTATGAGTAGTGTTGTATACCATAGTTTCAATAATAATGGTAATAAGCTCATAGAGCTTAGAATGCACCTCCAATGCATACACTAATCAAGATATTTGAGAAAAACTATAAACCCAAGGGAACAATTTTAGTTCAAACACAACTAAAGATATATGGAAATAATTAAAAATATTATAGTGCACCTCTAGTACATAAACTAATCAAGATATTTGGGAAAAACTACAAACCCAAAGGCACAATTTTAGTTTTAACACAAATAAAGATATATGGAAATAATTATAGATATCAAAACCCAAATTTAGTTCATACACTGATTAATATATTTTTAAGAAATCATACAAGTAAGAGTGAAGTTACATAACATCAACCAATCAATATTTTTACACCAAAGTCTACACATTTACATACTAGCAGTGCATCATAGACAAATATAGTTTCATAGTCTCTATCTATATCGACACAACATGAGCAGTATAGTCATTAGTTCTCTATGCCATCTAGGTTTAGATAGGGCATACCACCATCACATTGTATACACATAGACATCTTATGGAATATAAACAAAAGCCATATACCAATAAAATATAAAAACTTAATCTAATACACATATGCCTAAAACATTCATAAAACATATACAAATTAAAATAATTTTACTCCAACCAAAATAAATTATCAATCTCAACATTTAAAACAACCAAACTAAATCAAGACATAATAATATATATAATATAACTAGATCTAGTTTCCAATACACATAATACCAAATTAAACAACAACCATCCATATATATATATAAAACTTAGAATGATGTTTCAATACAAATAATGTGAATCACTCAATGATATAAACATGACTACTGGGACTAGCTCCCTCACTCTCACTCTTAGATACATCAAAACTAGAACTAGAGGCCCTACTATCTCTATGTGACCTTGATCTATGGCTCTATCTACTCTCTCTCTCTCTTGGTACATGCCCAACTCAACCCTATACTCGACATACTCTCACTAAAGTCATATGTAGTCATATACTATTCAACTACTAGCCCCACCTAAAGCATTAGGAATGGGCATGGTACACATCTACAACTTAGCATGTGCCTCTTCTTTATCTGCTACTACTTGCCTATATAATGAAATCGTTATCACAACTTGATTAAATAAATGGACATGTACCCTGATAAAATTAGTAGCCTTCTCCACTAATCCATCCTCTATGACATCATCAAGGATATGCCATATCAACTTGTGCAATGTTGACTTAATGGTAAAAAAGATAATAAAAATGATATAAATAGGAAAACATTTGAGTTCCTTACTAGGAAAATCTCCTCCCTAGCCTGAATCAATGCCTTCACCTCCTCATAGTGTGACAAGATAGCTCCTTATTTCACCAACATATTTCTCTCACTAAGACATAAAATGAATTCAACTCAAATGCTCAAAATGAATTAAAATGACCTATTTAAGTCATAACTTACCCAATTCCACCTTATCAAGGTTACCCCTACATGCCAATTTTGCTAACTAATATAAATATCTTGCTATTGCCATATCTCAAGAATCATAGCTTCAATTTATGAACCATTACTTACACATGGGACTTGATATCGATACACAATTTATATATTAGTTAAATCAATCCCCTCATCATTATCAAATCTAGAAAATGTCAAAAATAGTCTCACTATATTTATCATTATAATAGACAAAACATCTATCCACTTACACATTTAATTATCAACTTTGACATAATAAATACATTATTCAAACTTAATACAAAATTATACCTACTAATTAATTCTATTAAAACTAATCCATACCACTTTTTGTTATATATCCTCATCACAGTCTCATCTCTCTCATCAAAAAGGGGGAAATATGCATAGATTTATTCACACATACATAGTTTCATTTAGATATACAAACACATAGGTCTACATAGGTTTAGATAGACATTTAGATTCACATATTTTTAGATATAAAGACACATGGGTTTACACAAGTTTACACAAGTATTTAGATCATAGGATTTTATATATATAGACACACATGTCTACACAAGTTTACATAGGCATTCAAATTCACATATTTTTAGATATATAGACACATAGGTACACACAAGTTTATATAGGAATTCATATTAATAGATTTTTAGATATACAGATACATGGGTCTACAAAAGTTTACACATGTGTTTAGATTCATAATTCTTAGATATATAGACACACAAGTCTATACAAGTTTTCATAAGTTTTTAGATATATAAATGCACATGTCTACTTAGGTTTATATAAGTTTACATAGGTATTTAGATATACACTCTACATAGTTATAATATTTTGACTTAGGTATACTAGTTCACTTAGATATTTGACACACAACTACATTTCTCAAATATCAAGATTAGGGGGCATAATGCAAATCACACATTCTTGGTCTCCATTTTTAGATTTATCAGGTTACACTTAGTATCATCACCAATATCATCAATAGTATCATCACCATGTTTTCACCAATTTAGGTCATAAGACCATCTATAATGGTTGATCCATATCATTTCACCAGACGTAGTTTACATACTCAAACTTAGAGTGGGGGAAAATGAGCCTTGTTTCTCCATCCATTTGATTTACATACCCATATTTAGATGTTATGCATATACTTTACATTTTATTCAACTATATATGAGGGCTTGTGACTATTATATAAAATAATGGATTTTCACTTGACCTTGAACCATTGAATTTCGGTGTTTGTTACTTCCATCATGTCAAATATTTATTGCATTACCTTCATATAGGAATGTAAGGCATTTATTTTAAATGTCCACTTTAGCCTTCATATTTTATAACCATCAATATCGAAGAGTGGCCCATAACTTCTTGGTAACATGCATCAAAAATATAAATTTATTAAAAATATTTGGTTCATAATCAGCCAATAATTTAATATGTCTGATTGATCTCTGATAATGTATATTATGTTTTAATTCATCTACATTATAGCCCAATTGTTTTAAAAATGTATATTTGCATAAATTTTCCTCTTCTTATTCATTAATATTAATATCTCACCAAATATTACCCTTAATTTATACCTAAATGGTTAATGGGTCCTTCCATGGACATTGGTACTCTTTATGGGATTTTTTTATATACCAAATCTTGTTAGCAACCATTATTAGTGGTTTTTTTTACCTTTATTATCATTATGATCCGTTCATTCTTATACTTATGAATATTTTTTTTGTAAGAATATAAAAATATTGATCTCATGCATAGTTATTATATGATAACTAAAATGGTTTCCCTTCTTGATGTGGAAATTATCCCATAGATATATGTTGAATGGTCAGTAAAGAAATACAATGCTTATCAAGTGACATTTGTGATATAGTTCTTGTTTTTGTTGAAACTATTTTTTTGGACATCAACTAATTAAACATTTCACTTATCATGAATTTTAAATCATAATGAAAATAATTTAATCATGATTACCTACTTGATTTGATAACTATTACTTAGGCATGTAAACATGTAGATTACAAGTCAAGTTTAAAAGAACTAAAATAAACTATGAAAATAAAAATATCTAGGAAATAAAATCATTTGATTATTTTTAAGTACCATTAACTTAATCGTAGAAAAATTAATAATAATAAATTATAACTTAACTTAATATTTCAATATCTATGTAATGTAATTAAAATAATTTTAGTTTTACATTCAACTTTTCATTATATACATCATATTAAAAAATATAATTGGACCTATTTGATAGAGTGAAACATATGGATTGAGGTAACTCCTTAGAAGGTCAAAATAGATCATATTAAATTTAAAATATCCTTTATCAACTTATATATTTACATATTTCACTTTTTCCCATAATATATCTGATCTGGGCAACAATTCATGTGATAATTTGGGTGACAGTTCCACCCCAATTGATGACAGAACTTCTGGGAGCCATAACTTTTGCACCATAGCTCCAATTAACTCATCGTTTGAACCATTGGAAATATAAGAATGAGGATAATGCTGTGAGATGGAATTGATATTTTCTTGATGAATTTTGACCCCAAAAAACCTAATATAAGTACCCCAAAAAACCTAATATAAGTGCCCCAAATTTCAATTTTAGTAGTGCAGTCTAAAAATAGTAAGTTTCTAAAAATAATAATTCCTCAAATTCTATATTTTTTTAAAGCATGAAAGTCAAACCACTTAATATCCCTAGATATTGGTGACCTTCCACATCCTCCCCCTACTTTAAAAATGGATATAAATGAAGATATAACATGAAATGGAAAATCAGACATCTCTTCCCAGAGATAAGCATATAGTTATATTGTAATCTTGAGTAATAATACATCCCTTCTCAGAGAATTCATTATTACTATGTTATTTATATGTTCTTAAAATATTTATCAACTAGAACTTTTGAGTTTTGGATTAGTGGTATCAGAGTGGTTTGTCTTGAGAGTGTATGATCTTGAGGATGATGTTAGGCTACAAGAAGCTTGGGTGGAAAACAATAGAGCTTCCAAACTATCCACCAATTCGATCCAAATGACTTCAAATGGTAGATGAAACTAAGACATCTAATAATTTTAAGGAAATGGTGAATGAATCCCTCCAATGGAAATAAGCACAGATGATGCCATAATTTGCCTAAATTCTTCAATAAATCTCAATGGGAAATTTTGGCTCCTCAGCTGCACTTCCTGTCTCCTCATCCATGAAACATCCTTTCAGTGCCCCAACACCCTTCAAGGTTTAGGTGAATTTTTATATTCTTACATTTGAAGGAAAAATCAATGCTGATGTAGTAGAAAATTGGTTAGATCAATTGTCTTCCTACTTCTCTGTAAATAAATTCGTCAATGGATAAAATATAACTTTTGATCTTTTGAAAGCATCATCGCCCATGAAAAATTGGTGGGAAGTGTACAAAAAGAGGTTTAGTATAGATGACATTGGACTTGAGGTGGAACCTACATAGGATGATTTCATGGAAGTGGTGAAAGAGAATACTATCCCATTGGAGCATATGATGATCTGTACATATAGTGGTAATAACTTCACCAAGGTAAGGACTAATCTATTCAAGATTACATAGACAATTTTCATTCTTTGTCTACAAGATTGGGCATCCAAGAAAGTGAGAAACATAAGAATCTCAAATATCATGGTAGAATATAATGGTACATATGGGGGGGGGAAATGGAACTCTTCAATTTGGAAACCCTCAGTGAGGAATACAAATTTGTAGTGAACATTAAGCATAAGCATGGCAGAAAGAATACGAAGAGTCAACCCTCAAAATGGAAAAGTGATAAGGAAGGTCAAACATGAGGCCAAAATTGGAAGCAAAAGGAGTTTCAAGATAAGAAAACCCAAAAGGGGAAGGTTGGAAAATGGTGTGATTACTACAAAAATAGAAATCACTCCAAAGAAGAATGTTGAGCCATCAAGTCACTGCTTTTTGAGTCACAATACTTGACATCTAATACTCTGTCTCATACATAACCCATAGTCAAAGAGGATGAAGAATAAATTATAGATGCTGAGCTTGACACCATCATCTCTTCATCACAGACCTATGAGGAAAGGCTAGATGATAAGGAAAGATTATTTCACTCCAAATTATGGGTAAAAGGTAAGCCTCTACATTTCATTCTTGATAGTGGGAGTCAAAAGAATTTAATCTCTACTAAAGTTATGAAAAGTCTAAAGCTATCCATGAAGCCTCATCCAAAGCCGTACATTATTGGATGGTTGAGCCCAAGGAGAGACCTCTGTGTCACCCATCAGTGTCTTCTTTCATATGCAATAAAACCTTTCCAAGATGAAGTCATGTGTGATGTGGTCAATCTAGATGTTTGTGATGTACTCTTTGGTCAAATTTTCATGTATGAATGATATGGCATCTATGAATCATGAACCCAAAGAATCACCCTCACTCTTGGAACATGGTGATATAGGGTACTAGAGGTACCACCTCCCACATCTATCTCCCTGATCAGTGCTAAGTAATGTAAGAGATTGGTGGAGAAGACAAAGTAATTTGTTCTCATGGTGGTCAAACCATAGAAACCCAAGAAGGTTGATGTTGCAGTCCTGACTACACAATCAACATAACAAAAAAAGTAGATAGGATGAATCATAGGTGACTATGATGAATTATTCAAGTCACCCACAAGAGTTCTACTACATTGCTAGGTAAAACATTCTATTGATTTGATCTCAGGATCACCTTTACCTAACAATCCTATGTATCATAGATCAATTTTAGAGAATGATGAGATAAAAAGATAGATTCAAAAATTGATCCAAAAGGGTCACATTAGGCCAAGATCTTCACCCTATGGCAGCCCAATTATCTTAGCACCAAAGAAAGATGGAACATGGAGGCTTTGTATTGACTATCGGGCTCTAAATAAAATCACTGTGAAGAATCGCTACCCTCTCCCCAAGATTGATGACCTACTGGACCAACACATTGGTACAAAGTTATTCACCAAAATTGATCTCAAATCTAGCTATCACCAAATTCCATTAATCCCACTGATGTCTAAAATACTACATTCAAATCTAAGGAGGGGCTCTTTGAATGGTTAGTTATGACTTTTGGCTTAACTAACACACCTAAAACCTTCATGAGGATGATGAATGACATCCTACAACCCTTCACCAAATCATTCATGGTTGTCTACCTGGATGACATACTCATCTATAGTAGAACATGGGAGGAACATTTGTAACATGTTTGTAAGGTGCTTCAAACTCTTTAGGAGCACAAGTTGTATGCAAATATTGACAAATGCACATCCAGGATGACAATAATTTAATACCTCAGGTACATTGTGAATGGGGAAGGGGTCCATGTTGATCTAGAAAATATTTGGGTTATTTGAGAATGGCCCACACCAAGGACCCTCATAAAACTTTGCAGCTTCTTGGGTCTTACAAATTTCTATCACAGGTTTGTTCTTGGATTTTCACATGTTGCTTGGTCACTAACCCAAGTGATTAAAGGAGGAGTTAAAGCTAAATTTTAGTGGGGTGAAATAAAACAAAGGGAATTTGAGAATTTGAATAATAGACTTTGCTCAGCCCTTGTTCTTGCCTTTCCATATTTGCATCAACCTTTTGAGTTGATGACAGATGCATCTGAATATGCCATGGGAGTTGTCATCATTACAACATGGCCATATCATTGCATATCATAGTGAAACTTTCACTGATATAGTTAGGAAATATCTGACATATGATAAGGATATATATGCCATTATACAAGCCTACAAACAATGGAAACACTACATATTGTGGAAAGAGATGGTCATCTACACTGATAATAGACCATTGGAATTCATCCAGACACAGAGAAAACTATGAAATGAGAGGTACCAAAAGTGGGCCACATATCTTCAAAAATTCCATATAATAATTAAACACAAAAATGGGAGCTCAAATACAACTATAGATAGTCTGAGCTGCTCACTAATTACTGTAATCACAATAGTTCTTGACCTGTGCAAACATGAGACTATCACTTGGGGTGATCTATATGAAGCAGATCCTACCTTTGCTGATACATATCAGGTGCTTCAAAAAGGTAAAAATATTTTTGATTTATATTTGTAAGATAATATCCTCTATCATATGGGGCACATCTATGTTCCAACTATAGAGCAATATAAGATGATATGGGAAGCACATTTTAGTAGGACAACTGGATACTTTGGTATAGAAAAGACATTAGAAGTTCTTTAAAAACACTTCTAATGGCCCCATATGTGAAAGGATGTGGAAATATATCTCAAATGTGTGATATTGAAGCCAAAAAATAAGAATCAAGGATTGTACACACCATTTCCAGAACTAACCAAACCTTGGGAATTTGTCTCAATGGATTTTCTCTCAAGTTTTCCCACTTCAAAACATGGTAAGGATTGTATTTTTGTGGTAGTTGATCATTTTTCAAAAATGGCTATCATGATTTCTTGTAGGAAAAATATATCTACTAAAAAAATCACTCAACTATATTTTATTCATGTATGGCGCCATCCAAGTCCATTGTCTTAGATTGAGATAGTAGGTTCTTGAGCATCTTCTAGTCCACTCTATGGAAAATGATGGATACCAAGCTGATGAAGTCCATAACCTTCTATCTAAGGATTGATGGTCAGGTAGAGGTGGTGAACCACTTGATTATTCACATGATTTAAATGTATCACTTCAAACATCCACACACATGGGATGAGGGGCTTCTTTTCATACAACATGGATACAATCAGGCCTTGCACAACTTGACCAAGTACAGTCCATTCCAAGTATGTTTCAGGTTCCAACCAAGTTCCAACCCATGGCACCAATTGATATAGCCATTCCACTCTCCACTATAGAATACACACCTCATGGAAGATTTGAGGTAGCAAAAGCAACAAATTTTATTGAACAAATGCAACACATCTAGCAGCAAGTTCATGACATCCTAGAGAAGATGAATCAAAAGTATAAGCAACGCCATGATAAACATAAGATTTCACACCATTTTGATGTGGGTGACAAGGTTTGGTTATAGATTCAAAAGGAATGAATTTTAGGCCCACATATAAAAATTTATCCTCTATGATATGGTCCCTACACCATCACCAAAAAAGTTGGAGAAAATGCTTTTGAGTTGAACCTACCAGCTTACCTTGGTCTGCATCCAATATTTAATGTGGAGCTCCTCAATTCATATCATCCACATCTATTGGACACTTTAGTCATATCATAATAGCTAGACATTTATGATCTTGATCCATAGAGTTTTTCTCTAGTGGAAGAGGATCAGATTGTGGACACCTGGATGAAGACAACAAGAGGATGCTCTATTCCACTTTATCGAGTGGTCAAAAGGGGCTAGCTTAGCCACCAAGGTGAGTGGGTCATATAGAATCAAATCAAGAAAAAACTACCAAAATTTATGAGGAACATTGATGCAATGGGGAACATTGATTTTCAAGGAGGGAGGAATGATCTAGGCAATAATTTAGGTGATAATTCAGGTGATAGTTTTGTTGGGTGAATATTTTGTCATCAACTAACTGATGGTAAAATGGGGATATCAACCACAGCATAAGGGAGATTTACACCACGAGGAGTGTGGCTTTACCAGATCAGGACGAGGTAAATCTCTCCTCTCATCAAGGGGAGGTTCCCTATCAATATTTACGTGCTATAAGCATATATATATAATTAAGCAGAAAATAACACATGGGGGGGGTAAAACAGCATCTACTTCTCTTCTTTCAGAAGTAATGTATGTAGGACGAAAGAGGAAAATCCCTGGTCTAAAGCTAACAACACTCCTCTTCTTTCAGGAATGGTATCAAACGAAGAGCAAGAGATTACCTGAAGTAACAAAGTCACAAGAACGCTCACGCGAGCGCAAAATCTTCCGTAGCTTCTCCACAGATTCGGAACAAGTATAACCGTAGAATGAAGTGAAGCACAAAGTCTTCACCTGAAACTACAAAAGATAAAAGAATCTCAAAAGTAAAAGTAGCACAAAGTCTATCTTCTACCCTCAAAAAGTGCCCTTAGATAATATCAACACATTCACTTTGCTTATTAAGTCAGATAAATAAGAGGTTATCAGGAAAGAGTACATAAGAAACTATTTCCTAGATGACACAGATAACTTCAACACAAAGTCTGAAATCACTTGCTTCTCATTCATTTAACAAAATCTGATTTACAAATCTGAGCACAAAGTCTCAAAAGTTGCTTCAATTTTAGCAGAGTGTTTGCTCTCTATTTTTCCAAGATCATTTACAAATGAGGTCTCCACTATATATAGGGAGAAAATCCTCAAAAACAGAAAAATAATAAAATATAAAATATCTTGGTCAAAGATGACTCATCTTTGACTTTTAGATATTTTCCAAAATATTTTATTCGTAATTACAAATTACAAAATTGCATGCATTCTGCACAAAACAGAAATGCATAAGGATAGAAGAAGAGAAGGAGAGTGTCAATTTTTGCTGCCGGATCTCTTCAAATGGGCCTCGTACATGGTGATCAATGCCTGAATTCCTATACTGTCCGGTGCAACTGCGTTTTTTGGAGACGACCCTTGATCTGATCAGCACATCTTTTAATGCTGTGATGGCTTTAGAGTGGCCAGTTAACCTGGATTTTAAATTCCCCAAAGTTAACCGAGCATTTAGAATGCTGTCCACCGAGGACATTGAGAAGGATGTTTCTTCAAAATCTTTCTGGATTGTTTTCTTGAAGTTCTGGATCATATCTTCAGGATTTTGAAGATCAGTGACTCCTTGATTTTAACATAGGAGTCTTTACTTGGAGATGGTACCAACAGACATCAAAGTGCTCTTCATGAGATTTTTCATTCCTTTTCTTCTGTCGAGATCTTTCTCCAAGCTGCCAGTATTTATTCTCAGTCTTCTCCTTGGTCTTGGACTGCTTCAGGGAAACTTTAGTGGCTTGGAAGAACATCTGCTAAGAAGACGTCTACGAAGAGGGACCTTTCACAGAAAATGCAGCAGGAACCATGATTGAGCGATCAGAGGAAGAAGGGAGCGGGCGCGGAAAGAATGGAGGTTTGATCAGAGTCGGAGAAACACGAGTGCTAGATGTAAGGGCGGCAAAAATTGCCGCCTCTGCACGGGCGGAGGAACGGATGGCTAATACGACTGACACCGGCAGACAGAAATGCCAATGTCGGTAAAGATGCCGATGACGGCAGAAGAAAACCACCGACGTCAGCAAATATGCCGACCACGGCAGAAATCGGCCGACGACGGCAGAAATCGGTAGTCGGCGGGGAATTTACCGCCCACTGCAAGGGCGGCGAAAAGGAGATGAAGAACACGGGAAAGGGCGGCAAAATTTTCCGCCTTTGCATAAAAAGTGCAGAGGCGGCGATTTTTGCCGCCCTTGCATAAAAAGTGCAGAGGCGGCGATTTTTGCCGCCCTTGCATAAAAAGTGCAGAGGCGGCGATTTTTGCCACCCTTGCATAAAAAGTGCAGAGGCAGTGATTTTTGCCACCGTTGCATAAAAAAGGGAGGAAAGACTAATTCCTGAAGGAGTTCAGGAGGGAAAAAAATGGGTAGGGGCGAGGTGGTAACCACTTCTCGTTCCGAGGCCAAGATGGAAGCGAATTTGAAATCCATTTCGAAGAACGAACTGAGGGGGATGAAAAGACGAAACAAACAAGTTTCGCAGGGGAGTTCCAAAAAAAAAATAAAAAAATAAAAATAAGCACAGCTGATTTTGGGAACAACAAGTTTCACCCCAATTGATGATGAAACTTTTGAGAGCCATAACTTTTGCACCGTAGCTCCAATTGACTCACCGTTTGAACCATTGGAAAGATAAGAATGAGGATAATTATATTAAATGACATTAAACTACACTCAATTAATTTTTACCCCAAAAAACCTAATAAAAGTGCCCAAAATTTTAATTTTAGTAGTGCAGTCTAAAAATAGTAATTTTCTAAAAATTGTAATTCCTCAAATTCTATATTGTTTTAAAGCATGGAAGTCAAACCAATTAATCTCTCTAAATATTTGTGACCTTTCACATCCTGCCCATAATTTCAAAATGGGTATAAATGAAGATGTAACCCAAAATGGAAAATCAGACATCTCTTCCTAGAGATAAACATATAGTTGTATTGCGATCTCGAGTAATAATATATCTCTTCTCAGAGAATTCATTATTACTGTGTTATTTCTATGTTCTTGAAATATTTATCAACCAAAACTTTTGAGTTTTGGATCAATATCTCATTTTTATACTATTAACTAACCAAAAAATAAAATCTATTATAAATAAACCTTAACTAAAGAGAAAAAAACACTATGTAAAAACTCAAAAGATAATATGAATAAAAATGTAGGCATGCAAAGTAAATAGAAAAAAAAAGAATAAAAATAATACTATAATAACCTAAAAAAATTAGAAAAGAGAGATGGATTTATTTTTTTACAAACTTACAGAAGTATAAATTAAACTACATATAAATAAATAAATAAAAAGAATAAAAACAAAAATTCTGAAATGAGTTAATTAAAAAAATAGAAAACAAATTTTATTTAAAAAATAAAAAAATATATTTTTATTTGATTAGGTAAACACTTTTGAAACTGGAGCTATGAACTAGATAAGTGAGGGTTTTGATAACTGGACCCACATCCAGGGGGAGGGTTTTACATGGTGAACCCAAAACCAAGCATTACAAATCACAACAAAAGGGACTTAAGGATCCAAAAAACTTTATAAATCCTAGATAGAGGGTTTTAAGGCTCCCAAAACCATAGTAAAAACAACAAATAACCTTAATAAATTAGACAATAATGGGGTTTTAAGGCTCTCATAACCATAACATGAAGGTTTTAAAGGTTCTCAAAACCTCAAAACAATCAAATATGTTTCAAATTAATGAGATTTGAAGGTGTGATACCCTTTGATAGGACTTACCTGAGACCTAATCTAAAAAACAAGAATCCCCCAAGAATAGGTCTTTTCCTTTATGTAACTGAGACATAATAAGTGGGATTTTCCTGCCACTAAAACTAGCAAGGTGGATTCCTTTATATTCCACTCTGATATGATAGGATTTGGTTGGGATTCCTATAACCACCCCAAACCAAACCAATTGAAACTAAATAGGGATCTTCATAGCTTTGATGTTTAGCATATTTTTTGCCCTTATTTCACATTCCTTGCATATAGTAGGAGTGAAAACATGTATAAATGAAACCAAAACCATTGAGGAGGTTTCATCCATGTCATATTTGATTTTATAAAATCTTATGATGAATACTAGGAATCCTGAAACTTGTATACCAAGTATGAGATTCAAAAAGATAAATCCTAATAGTAGGTCTTCCTTAAGACTTACACTATAGAAATAAGAGTCTTTCAAGGATATAATATCTTCTACCATTAAGGACTTCCACACAACCTTTATGTATTAGATGGTTATGTTGATCAAGAATAATGATATCAATGCATATGTCTGTATCTGATGATAGTGTCTAGTGAGAGATATACATAAGAGTGACTTCAAATTTGGACCAAACTTGCACTACTCCCCATGTAATCATATTATGACTCAACTTATGTTTTCTTATGTCCCAAATTTAGATAATAAGTGACCCTAGTTTCTTTGTATTGTACCTCTTACAAACTGGTAAGAAAGGGTTAACAATGTGAGTCGAGCTAGCCTTAGCAACCTTGATGTTACTAAGTGTTGCCTACATAACATGTAGTTCTCTATCCTATACATGTATGTAGAATTCTATTAGTATAATTATATTATATTTCTCTTAGTAACCTTTAGTACAAGTGATGCAATAGTATACTTTACCTTTTAAATGCTTCAGATATTTCATTTAGTGTTGTAGTGTAATTTGATTGCTTGAAATGAACATTACTTTATTATTAGAGAGTTGCCTTATCAAATTATAAAGTGGTTTGATTAGACCATATCCTTTGTATACATAATTTTTTTAAATTTTACTTAGAACCTAGTGACACATGAAAATCTAACCATAGGATGGACAAAGAGTGCTAACAAAATGGTCATAAAGTGAAAGATATAAAAAAGGATAAAAAGATAAGCCTGGATAGTTGCATCAAAGCTAGACATTAATGTTGATGCTAGTGTCTATGATAGACGCTAGTGTCCAGTGGATAAAAACATAAAAAAAATAAACATAATAGGTAGGGAGCTCTAGGATACACTAGACAAAGATAAACAAACATAACACACATGCCCAAGGGGTAAGTAAAATAAGTGAAACTAGGTGGAATCAAAGAGGTCCATGAGAAATCACATCATTAGATGCCTAATTCTCAATAAAAAAGTATATACATATAAGAAGACTAGAAATATGTTTACTTGTACTAAATGGGTATCTACATTTCCCCCTTTAATCTACTAATGTAAGAAAAATTGGAATTACTAGTTTAAATAAGAAAGAATATTCATATCAGGGTGTGGACAACACACCTTATCTTCACTTGAGTTATTACTTCAATATTTAATCCTTTGAACATTACCTAAAACCAAGGATATTCCAAAAAAAAGTAAATCAACATATATAATCTATATGTAAGCAATACTAAAAATTAATATAAAGAAAGAACATGGATATAGTACACCTATCTGCATGTCATATAGTAACTAGGTTTGGAGTGCTGGAAACTGAAGAAGAAGAAAAGGGACTTGTAACCTCATCCATCTCATTAGGAAGATGAGTGAGTCTACAAGTGGTAAAAGTGTGTTACACCAAGGTGGTGTTATATTTTTAGTAGGGAGAGTTGGGAGGTAATCATGCCCCTAACCCAGAATACGAAGAGTGGTGTTTCAACCATCAAGAGTATCATTTCCTGATGAGCATAACTCAAGTGAAAAATATATGTATTTATATAGCTTAGTATATGATGAGTGATGTAATAAATTTAACCCAACAAATTGATGAGAATTAATTATTTAATACTTCCAATCACACCAAAAGGAATAACCAACCATTGTAGATGAGTAAGGCTCAATATAGTTCATGGATGCTCAATCAGGGTATCAACACATCAAGGTATCAGTGCATGAAAAGTTTTATGTTGTGGTAATAATCCATAAAATAATTTTAGAATTTTGAAACTGATTTGGATTTTTTAATATTATGCACATATTGCATAGCATATGCACCTTGGATATGTCTCATGCTAAAACTACATATAGAAAATGATACCAATGTATAAAATTTTAGCACAATTGTGAATCTAGATAATATATTGTGTATGTTTTTCCAATTTGGAAAATGGGTAAGTGTGGAGTGTATGCTTGCAAAACATGCCCCCACTATATATGGAGGAATCTGAAAATAGAATAACTACCAATGTGGAGGACATGTTTCTAAAACATGCCCCCACTGAATCTTAAAATTGATATAAGTACCACATACTGAATGAATGTGGAGAACATGCTTCCAAAGCATGCCCTCACTGTAATTTGAGAACTATGCCAAGTGTGTTTCAATTGTGTAGAACATGTTTATAAATATGCCCCTACTAAGATGCCCCTTTTTGATAGGAGATAATATAATGCCTATTTGTGGTCTCCTCATAAAAGTAATAACAAAGAATTCACTTGATATTTTCTCTAAAAGTATTGTGGATAATAACTTGCAACATTATTTTTGGTAGTATTTGGAATGTTGCAAACTATTAGTGTAGCAAAATTTTTAGTGATTTTTGGTATTGCTTGAAATTTTTTATATTTTGTATAATATGTAAGGACTCATTGTCTATATCCTAACATAACTTGTGGTTTCAAATTTGGATAATTAGGGCTCAAGATATGGTCATTTGAAGTTGTGCCAAAGTGGTATATTTAGTGGGTTGTAATAGAATTTAGAATTCCTTTGCATTTTAAACTTTTGTGAATTTTTAGGTCTAAGTCTAGATAAGAACAATGCCACGTGGAAGAGCTCCTCACCTATTATGATTTGATGTGCTCCAAAGTGCTTTAGTTGGTCAGGATTTTTTTAAGCTGGTAAGTAAGTTATGACAATTTATTGGTAATTTTATTTTTTTGAAAATTTGCATTTCAAGTATATTTTTAAGGATTTTTTGTGGGAGTTCATATGCTTGTGTCAGAATCCTAGATTTTTTTATTGGATTTTGATGCAACTGTCCACTTCTAGATGATATCGTTTGACATTTTTTTCCAACACAAACATTATCATTCAATGCTTCTATCCTATGTGGACACTAGCATATGACACTAATGTATTACTATTTTATATTCAATTTATTGATGTTTATATATTTTTACAATAAAATATGATTACTAAGAAGTTTTTATTATTGGTTTATTGATTACATAAGGATGTTCATATTCAAGATTTCTGACATGATCGACATTAGCAGAGTTGGGTCTAGATACAGTTGACTGGGATATTATTAATCATGTGGGATTGGGGTATGTGGCCCATTTGGGATAGATACTATATGATATACACTTCCTCACATCATTTATAATCACTCCTAAGCTATGCCCACATAAGTGAAGTATAGATCAAATATTATAATAAAATACATGAATATGAAATGAACTTTCAAAGAAGGTGAAAACCTTAATATGCAAACTAGAGATTTGGTTCAATAAACATAAGACAAGTTCATAAAATGTTTTAATGATTTTAGATTCATAAGATAAACATTAATCAATAAAGTTTTTTGATGAATATTCAATTATTATTTAGATTTTAATAATGTAATACAATATTTTGACTATATATTTCATTTAAGCATGTACAATAAATACAAGTACTATGTAACTATGGGATAAAGAGAGTGTATCTTATTTTTTATTTTATTATGGACTATGGTAGTGATTAAGAGTCATTAGGAGACTATCTTAGAGATATAGACTTTTTACATTTTGTATTTTGAGTATTTTTTACCTTCAGATAGTTGAATAGATAAGGGATAATAACATTGATACATATGTCTGTATATGATGCTAGTGTCTAGTGAGAGATATACACATGAGTGACTTCAAATATGGACTAGACCTATGCTACCCCCTATATAATAATTTTATGCCTAAACTTATGCTTCCTTATGTGCCAGATCTAGATAATAAGCAACCTTAGTTCCTTTGCATTATACCTCTTACAATGTGGTAATAAGGGGTTAGTAATGTGAGTCGAGATAGCCCTAACAACCCTGCTATTGCTAAGCTACTAATTTAAATTTTTAGGAGTTATGAAATGTAAAAACCTAGGTTGTTAAAGTGATAGAATAATAAATTAGGGGATACATACAATAATATCAATACCCACTATTTTGATTAATTCTAATTTTCTAAATGTGGAAAAGATGAGAGATAAAATAATTATTTAGATGGAAATAAGCCTTGTAGAAGCGATCAGACTATAAAAATTAGTGAGAAAATAGATATGTCTATCATCAATAGGATCCAATAATAAAATTGACTTAAAATTGAGATAAGATAATAGTACAGTCTTGGAAAATATCATGGTGCATTATTATCCTCTATGGAACTCTTATCCAAATGTAAAATCTCCACAAATTATTTCTGGGTTTAATAGAATAGGCCCTGTTCTAGCTAGGGCCTATATTTTGAGTTTGTGTGAATAATAATTTTTCATACAACTCTATTTTCCTCTAATAACTCTAGGTTTTCATGCTTGTGGGGGTTTGAATAAATACCATAAGAAAAAAAGGGTTAGTGGGTTTGATGTGATGGGCATATGATCCACACACTTTTATGGGCACACTACCTACATAACAATACTCTGAGGTGGGATCAAACCCAATGTTTTTATCCTACCTATGTGATATGTGTGAATGTTTGTGAATGCTATAATGCTTGAGTGTGAATACATGAGAAGATGTTTTAGAGGTCACTTGAGATCTAGATACCTGTGATAGGGATATATTATTGAATGTATTGGCTAAATAAATATAACATTGGAAGAATTTAGAGATTTCCCTCAATATGAAGTGGTATTTTTGTATCCTTCTCTATGATAATATCCACTTAGATTGTGAGAGTTTGAAAGTAGTGTTTATATAATGTTCTAATAAAAATGACTTGGGAGAGTGAGTTAAGAATAGTTCTACGCCAACCCTAATCCTCTTAGGGAGATGAAAAGTTAATTTTTGGAGGGTGCAAGGACCTCAATAACTAAGGGATTGTGCCATTATGGGTCTTATGTGGTGTTCTATAGGCTTGGGTGATATTTGTGACTACCATATGACTAAAAATGGATCAAAAGTTCCCTTAAGATGGGTCAAGTGATATATTAATGGTAAAGTGACCTTAAGTGGACATCCAAGGCATGAATGGTTAATTTTAATGATTACATTTGACACCCCCTTTAATTTATAAATGCAACAAAGTGAAATGACTAGGATAAAGGAAAGAGAATACTTACCTAGACTCACCTATAAGGTGAATCCCATGAATGTGGGTCTAATTCTATTAGCTATGATCCATTTCATGTCCTATAAATGAAACATATATGAATCAATGCTTACTTAAGAAATATCAAAAGTAAAGATAAAATTGACTAAATAGATGAGAAAGAGAGAGGAAAAAAATGAATACACATCATTTTTATGTGAACCAATGCTAAAACCTAGTGACATCCTATGTGTGCATGTAGATGGTGAATAAATTAGATTGAGTTGATGGCTTACTTAATCCTCATGTGTGGGTGTCTCAAGAACTTAATCTAGCTTTGACATCATCATTATCCACCCCTACTCAATGGATCATAACATGAAAATAACTTAGATTGGATTGATGAGTTTTCCAATCCTCTCATGTAAGTGGCTCAAGAATTTAAGTAGGCTATGACTCTATCATTTCCCACCCATGCATAGTAGATGCATCTGAATCTAAAACTATGTGATGTAACTAAAACTATGTAAGATAGATATGGGGCCACTCATAAATTTTGAAATGCAAAATGTCTTAGGGGCCACTCGATAACTCTAAAATGTAAAATAGCTCAGGGGCCACTAGAAAACTTTGAAATGTAAAATAACTCAGGGGCCACTAAAGAATTCCAACCACTACAAATGGAATGAGGCATCAATATGGTGTAAATTTGGTGCAAAATTAGTGCAAATGGTGTCTAGAGTATACAATGTGGAGAATGACATGGAGTTGTCATTCCATCTGAGCAACTTGTGTAAAACTGAGTATAAAAAAATAGTGTATTAGGCATGTGCCCTAATTTTGATATTTGTGCATATGGGTTCTAGACTAAGTTAGATTAATCTATTTTAGTGCATATCTACAACTAAAATAGGAGTAATCATGCCATGCATGATGTCTCCAAACTGATCAAACCTATGTAATCTATGTAAAAACTGAGTATATATTAAACCTATATGATAATATGTGACTAAGATTATGCAAACCTAGAATATACCTATATGAATTTGAAATTATAAAGGTCTTTTGCTCTGAATATTTCCCACCTAGCTTACCATTCAAAATTACAAGGGATGTTAGTGGTGGCATGGATAACCCCCAATCCACCTAGATCTAGGTCATCTTCATCTCCTCCTTGCCTTTAATTTCCATCTCACCCATGTCTTATTAGAAGAACCCTCCTTCCACTCCTTATGCTCCCATTCATTTATAAAATTATGTTATGATTTTCCCACTCAAATTAAAATTCAAAATGTTGAAGGTCTTCCACTTTGAATCTCTCCCACCCAGCTTGCCACTCAAATTTGAGGGGGAAGTCATTAATGGCATGGATAACCCCTAGTCTACCTAGATCTAGGTCATATTCATTTCCTCCTTTCCCTTGCTTTCCTTCCCACCCATGTCCTATTAGAGGAAACCTCCTTCCTCTCCTTACATTTTGTTCACTCTTATCCATGTCTAAAATGGTGTTCTAGTTTTTTAGCTCAGATTGAAATTCAAATTACTGAAGGTCTTCTGATCCTTCAAGAAACTTTACCAACCCTTCAATTATAGAAAATTCCTGGGCTTCCCCCATAAATATTTATAAAGGATGAAATAATTTCTCCTCCTTACCCTCTTTATCTTCCTATTTAGGATTCTACCTCTCTACATGCTCTTTTATAAGGGAGCTTTTAGTAGCTCCTTTCACCCCTAAAACTAATAGATCTAGTTGTAAACAATCCTTCTCTACCACCTTTTCTTATTGAGGATGGTCCTACTATTTTTCCACCATACTTATTGATATGGTCCAAATATTATCCTTCACTTCCTTTTCCTTTTGCTTAGGAAATTTCCTCTCTTGAATTCGATTGTATCTCAAACTATTTCTATACAAAGTCTCTCTGATTCTTCTTTATTCTTCCTTAGCCTCCCTCTCTAAGTATAGGAGTATTTAGGATTTGAAGGTACACACCATTAGAGTATCTTATTATAAACCATTGATAGCTTCTTTAAGTGTTTTAGTTTTTTGGCTTAGATTGAAATTTAAACTACTGAAGGTCTTCTGCTTCTTTCGCTCCTTTCGTTCCTTCCACTATTATGAATAGTTATTATTATTTTTGGTTGTAAAAATAAAAATAATTAATTCATAAATATTTACATAATTTTTAATGAGAGAAATAAATATATGGCAAGCCCACATAATTAATCATAAATAATATATCATATAATTGATATGTATGACATGTTCATTGGTTTCATGAAAATTACAAAATTAATATAGATGCATAAGACTAATATATATTTGTAGTCATCAAAAATAATAAAAATTTGATATTTTTAGATAATTAATTTTTAAATAATTCATAAAATTGAGTATATCTAAATTTACCATATTGATTATTTCACCATCAAAGAAATTATTATTTAGTCTTCCTACAATCATATCCCTGATCTCAAAGACATTTCATAAAATAAAAACACATAATCATAAGAACTCTTATACATGTAAGACTTCCTTATTTTTAAATAACCTTCATTCAATTCCTAAAAACCTTCATGAAGATTTGGTTATAAATTTTAACTTGTATCCAAACTTTATTAATTAATATTATTTTCAATAACGATAATTCTAACTTTTTAAAGTTGATTGACTTTTAAATCTATATTAAGTCATTAGTTAGTCTTTTAAACAATAAGTGACATTTAGATTGAATTAAATAAAAGATTTGAAATTAAACTATTTATAATTATACTAATAACATAATATCTTATCATGGGTGGGATCCCATTAAAAACACCACTTAATATTTATTTAATATTTTAAAGTTATTTATCATGTAATCAAATTAAGATGCAAGACTAAAAAATAACAATTAAGTATTTTGTATGTATACTTTTCATACTCTATTTGTCCTTATTTTATTATAGTATTTCATCCATGTGACAACAAAATACAAAATTTTGGGCATCTTCAACCACCATATGGTCCCTAAAACTTTGAAAAATTCAATACTTTGACATGTGAGAAAACAACTCTATATTCTTATCTTTTAAACTTCAAACCCACATCTAACTTATTGAAATAACGTAGTAATTTAATTTCTCCACAAAAATGAAATGAAATAAAAAGAACTCATTCAATTGTGACATTAAGCTTCCTTTGTATAAGAAAATATAACCAATATAAATAAACAAGAAGAGTTTGTCAAATTTATAAACATTCAAAATGATATATCTAGGCTAAGTGATTATCTGAAATCTTCTTGGACCTCAAAATGAAAAATCATAAAAAAATGTTTCAACACAAGATTATGATTATCTCAACTAAAATATTTTATCATATAAGATGTTAGTATTTTTAGAATCATGGTATAAAATAGAACATTTTTAATTTTTTTTTATCATATAAAATTATAATTTCATTAAATCCAAACATATCCCAATCCAGAATAAAACCTGAAACTATTTTTATTAAGTTTTATAGTATCAAATATTTGGATTTGAAATTTTTATTATAGAATTCCAATTTAATGATTTTTGATATCATAAATCATATTTTTTGGATTTCAATTTAGTGTTTTTTGATATTGGATATCATATTTTTTATTCCAATTTGAAGGTTATTGGAATTAAGTGCTAAAATATTATATACTTGAATTTAATTTTGTGGAATCAATTTAATGTTTTTTGTGACAAATCAATTCATATTTTTATGTAATTCTTGAATATTAATTTGTTGAATCAATTCATTGTTTTGATATAAAACACGGAAGAATTTAATTTTTTATTTTAATGAAATAGACTAAAAAATTGGCCATGATAAATTTAAATACATTTATGATAAAAAAATATTTATTATTTCCTTATAAGTGAAAATAAAGTATCAAAAACATCCATGCAATATTTATAACAATTTTTTTAATTACCTTTACTTATAATTACATGAAAATATCAAAAAATCTATGTAACGTTTAGTGTGAAAAATTAGGAAAAATAACACAAACATCCATCCAAAATTTAGTGTGGTGAATTTATCACACATTTATCTTTGTAATGTTTGGTGCAAATACATCACAACAAATAAATCTATGTAACAATTTACATATCACAATTATCATATGTATAATCAATGTAATATCTAATTAATTTTAAATAGTTTATATGAGACAATGGACATATTAAATTTTTCATACCATTAATATAAAAATAAAAATAAATTTGTATATTGAACACTCAATGTAATCTATTTACTACATGGCTTACATCTATGACATCTTACCACAAATCAACATGGCCATAATTCATGAACAAGTAATTGTATTCATAAAAATAAATATTAAATGTCTTTGTAATGATATAATTACCCATATCATTATGAATAGTATTCTTGTAAGCATCACAAATTAGCATTGTATTGAATTGATTGTATATACCCTTGCTACATTTCTAAACTAACTCTAATAGTTTTCAAAATATTATAGGGTTTCCAAAAATTTTATAATCATTTGGTGAACTGATTCACTTTCTTATTGGGTATATATAAATTCATTTTTTTTAAAATGTTGTTTCTTGAAGCAATGATATCATTAAATTGTTTATGTTTTTGGCATTAGGTAATCTCTATAGACCAATTTTGAAATAACATAAACATAGTGCAATAAATCCCTTAAGTTTGGTCAAATGAAGTATTTTTTTTAGATATCAATAGCCCCTAATATGTCAATATTATTTTCAATTTTTTTATGAACTTTATGAATTAAAACACCATTTAATTCAAATAGAATCAAAGTTTATCATTATGATTTACAATCTACAAATAATAAATTATTTTAAATTCAGATCCATTGAGATCAACTCAATATAAATATCAAAAAATGATTCATCAAATTACTCATTTTGAATATCTAAGAGAATTATCATTAAAATTAAAGTAATAACCTAAATAATTTATTTATATATGTTGCTCAGTAGAAAATTAAAAATAATATGTTACATATCATGGAATACAAAATAATAGGTTATTGCAATAATTTTAATATAAAGGTTTTGATACATAATAAATTAATAATTAGATATAAAAATTTATGAAATATTTTATTGTAACAAATAAAAAAAGAAGAATATAGTAAATACAATCTAAAATAATGCAACATAACTCAGTCAAATTCATTTTGCTATTATAGCTTGCTTTAAAGCATAGCAACTCAATAAAAAAACACTAATAGTTTGCTTATGTGTTTCCAAAGAGTGACACATATTTGTGTGTGGTACCACATGATCTAACCACACACATAAGTGTGTGAATAATTTTCTATCTGCATGTAGTATGCCATCAAATTTTCAACTTGAAGGTAATTCAAATTAAAGGGTATTTGAATAATTAATATATATTTTTATAGAACCATATATATATTTTTATGTATAAAATCATAATATTTCACCTATCTCATAATGCAATATACCAAAATTAAAAAAAATCAACATTTAATAGCCAATAAAATTAACAATTGAAATAATTAACAACTTTTGAGTGCAATTAAGTAAACCACAACCCAACATATAAATATGTTTTTTTAAATCCTTAATAAATCATGACTAAACACATGATATAAATATCTATGACATGAATCTAAAAAATCAAATTTCCTTCTTGGTGATCTAAATTAGGTAATCCCTAGAACTCCAGACATCAATGCTTTCACTCCCAACACAAATAAATTTCCTTCAACTTGAAAAAGATATAAAAATATGAGATAAATAAATAATTTTTTATCTAGATATATTAAGCTATGATATCTAAGGATATTAATTTTTCCAACAAAAAAATAAAACCATAATCTTAAACACAACAATTTATCTAAAGATAAAAATTGAATTATGTAAGTAAATATTGAATTTTAGCCACTTGCAATGCCATGCTTGTATTTAATTCAAAATATTTTTAAATTAGGTAAGAAATAATATTACAAAATCCTATGTCCAACATATATCCATTTAAGAAATTAATATTGCTTAAAAGAGAACGCCTTTGCAACAAGATCCAATCGAACACGTAATGGCATGATTGCATTTTTTTCAAAATATTTTTTCAATTAAGAAAGTAGTAGTGTTGAAAATAATGTGAGTGTAACATACATAAAATCAAGAAAGGAATAGTATTGTAAGGAACATTATTACAGTAAATATCCAACCAACATAACAACAATTGTCTTTAAACATAAATTTTGAATTAAATGAACATTGTTGTCTTTAAACATAAATTTTGAATTAAATAAATAATTTTAAATGTCTCAACTAGTAATGTTATGGTTATATGTGTACAAAATATAAAATACTACCAAATCCATCAAAAAATATTCTTAAATATTTCTCAATTAAATATTAAATATTAAAATAAATCATAAATGGAAATATCCAATTAGTAGTTAACACTATAGATAATAATAGTAAAACAATATGAAATAATATCTATTTTTTAACTAACATTCTAGTCATAGTGGTATAAAATGGAAATATCAAACTGGTAGTTAACAATACATGCAATCAGAGTGAATAAATTTTAAAAGTATATACAATTTAATTAAATATTAAAAAAATAATATGTCTATCATATGTCATAAAACCTTAATCCTTACTTATATGTTTACATTAATATATAGATAGGTTATCATGCTTTAGACAATTTCTCACATCTTATTCACTCTCAATTAAGGATAGTTGTGTAAATATTGTTGTCATCACCCATTTGTACCTTTTTTAATTATTGACCTTGAGTGACCTTTGTGGATAATAAAATTATATTAAGGAACACATTTATTGATTATATCAACTATAATAATATTTTTAGTGTTATAATAAAATTAAGGATCCACCCAAATTATATCTAAATTTTTAATAAAAGTTTCATATTTTTTTTTAATCACAATACTCTACACCCAAATAAAACAAAGGATGCTTATCCAATTTATCTGTTGTATTAATATTTTTGTAATTTTTTCTATGTTTTTATCTATATCAGACAAAGTCAAAAATTCAAGTTGAAATTATGTAGACGCAATGATTATAAAATGAGTTTCCATTCCTTTTAGTTGAAGGTGCTCATTGTTTATTTGAAATGTTTATTTATTTTTTAAAATACATTTTTTTTAATATAAACCCATCTAAATCAATTAAAATCAAGTGTTTTTGAGAGACACTGCATAAAATAATAATATTAATATTTGAAAATATAAAAAATAAATAATTTTATATTTAAGCTTTCAACTATAGTTTATATGAATAAATTGAAAAGTACATCTATAAAAATCAAGCTAATTATGGTAATAAATTAATGAAGGTTTTACAAGTGGTAATTAGTTTTAAATACCATTCGATGGTTTTTGCTTTGGTTTACTTCTTGTGTCGATCACCACAATTTGTATAACATCTTGACGATTATCTAAATATTTAGTCATGTCATCATGTTGCTAAATAGAGACACTTTTTTTATTCTAGGTTTAAAGTTGTGCTTAGGTCTATTGTCTCATTTACATATATCCTTGATTTTAATGGATCAATTAGTTATATTAAATAATCATATAATGAAATAAGTTTATTAATAATATAAAGATGTGGGACTAGATTGTAAGAATAATATGCACTTATTTTTGGTGACTCACTTGGATTCATAGTATTATATTTTTAGAAAAAATTTAACACCAGATCCTAATTTATATTATCAACTATGCATACTACTATAGCTATTTTTTAATTTTATGTTTCTTGTGATGCATTTGTCCCATCATAAAGAATCATAATAGGGGATGAATGTTGATTACGTCTATTAATCACGTGCTCCCAAAACCCTATATATCTCTCAAACTTAAATGGATGCTCTAATATAAAAATTCTAATATCCATTGGGCACATAATATACTAGGGATACATATGTGACTAGTCAATTCCTATGGCCACCTCTTCCTTGACAATGTTATTTGTGTTGTGAATGCCATTTATGCCATATATCACCAAGAATCCCTTAAACCCATATTCATCATTTATAATTTCATAACATCCTTAAAAAATTATTTAAATCATGTTTTTAAATCTTTCCATATAGATGGGAATATTTTTAAGAAATCATTTTTCTTCAACCATTATTAAAATAAAGATACAAACACAAACTATTGTACTAGAAATAATGTAAGAGAGTATATCTATAATATCACTTTGTGTAATTTTCATTAAAACATTTCATAAATCATAAATAACTTGATTTATGCTATGGGGGATTAGTATCAAGCATGGAGGGGACAAATATACATTAGAGATAGCTCACAATTACAAGATTTATTGCACATAAAAGTCTTCAAATAGAACAATCAATAAATACTAAATAGATCAAGATTTTGATACTTATAAAAATGAAACTTCTATTCAATGATACTGAATAGGGAAAGAATAAAATGATGTAGAATTAGTGTATGGAAAATTAGATATGCAAAACATGCTCTCTATCACTATGACTATGTATGGAATTGACCCTTAGTCAAATGCATATGCCACTATTTATAAATATAATATAATAAATAGTTATAATATTTTTTAGTTACAAAGAAGACACTTACTAGTCATTTCATAGTCCTTATTGGGAGACAATTTAACTTACATATACATGGTGGCTAATTATCTAACTGGATATCTAACAGGTTCTGGGTTAAAAGGTGCCAATTGAAAATCCACGTGGCTATAGAAAAATGACACATAGATGTGCTCAAGTTGAGGTACGTGTAAGCATGCAAGTATATGAGTAAGTGTGAGTATAGAACCTGGGAATGTATCTTGGTTTAATCTGAGCTAAAAAACTAAGACACTTCAATAAATTTTCTTATGTGAGAGAAAGGATATGTTGAACCTGTTGATGAAAAAATTATACGTGGAACAATAAATTCTCATATTTTTTTGTTTCCCATTTTTATGTGTGTAACTTAGTTCTAATTGGTGTGTGGTGGGATATGTCTAAAGGTGTTACAGGATGAAACCAAAGACATGTATAGAATAGACTATGCATCATATAGCTATGAAGTGCTTTGTTGTAGGCATGTTGAATTTACAAGATGTCATCATCCTAAGTGAGAACATGCGTGTTTTTTTACATTCATATAATATGAAAAAGTGTCCAATTAAAAAATTCTATTTTCCCATATTTGTATGGATGAATTGTTCTTGATCGATCTAGGTACGTACCCATTACGTCCCACAATTTTTACCAAAATTAAATCACAAAGTGTGGATCTAGATCAGAGATGATGGGTGTTAGGAGTATAATGTGAACCCAAACATATTTGAATAAGTTTTTCATAATACTAATTACATTAATTTATATATTAAAAGAAACCATGATATCCATATTTTAAAACATATCCACTATGACAAATATAATTTCAAGATAACATCTCATCACAGGCAATCCATACATGAAATCCATGTCGATAGATTCCCATGGTTTGGATAGAACCAGTAGAAGTGTGTAAAGTCCTAGATTCATATTTGTGTGATTGGAAATGTATAAAGTAATGGAATACTTGATGTGGCACTCCACTTCTATGCACATGTGTAGATATTATAAGTGAAACTTCAATAAAGCTAAAATATTTATCATGCTGAAGTGTCCCAAGGTCTTAGCCTAATGTGCCTCCTAGATGAGGCATTGATAGGGTGAAACACTAAGAAAACAAATATTCTTTAGTTTTTATATAATTTATGTGAAAACATAGAGCTCTTGAACTTGTCTACTTTATGAAATTCTAGGTTAAGTATCTGCAAAGTCTTGATTAGTTGAGTAGAGGAATACCCAATCTATAAAGTTATGGCCTTGCATGTATAACACTTGAATTAGAGGTTGGTTGGTAAATTTTTTTGCATTATTTTCTTTACATTTTTTGTGTTTTATCATGATATGGAGTTATTTTAGATAAGTCATATGTTTCACATGGCACGTATTCTCTAGGTTACTTTATGGCTATAGGAACTGAAGTGGATTATGATCAAAATAAATAACTATATTCTTTCCCAAGATGTAGTGATGCCATTGAATAATTTATTTCACAATAGCATATAATTATTTTTCATAGGTGGAGTGCCTTTTCACCATGTTGTTGAACATATTTGAATGGTAGGAGATCAATTGACCATGTTACATGAGTACTACACTGAGTGCATAGTCAAATGAATCAATGTGAAGTTTGAAATAAACTGAAATGTTAAGAATTACAAGTATAAACATTGCACATAGGTTTTTTTTTAGTGCCTCAAAAGTTCATTTTTACATATGAGCCAATTTAAACTTGGATTTCATATGTTTTATCTATATAAGTGACCAAGATGAACTAATGCCAATTTATACATGTGAGAAACTAATGGTGAACTTGTAGTAGAAGTTTGAAATTTTAAAAAATCTCCTCAATTTTTGATATTTCATAAATTATGTAAATATTAGATCACTTTAATCTTTTATTGGTCTACATGGATTCTTATGTGGTATATGATGTATCCTATGTACTAGATCTTCACAAAGCTAAATGTGTATTTTTCTAAGTTGTTCTATAACTTGTGTTGACATAAGGTGTATAAAATGTGTGTGATATGTTCTGAATTCTCCTCCCAAGTTTTTTGAAGATGATAATGTCATCTAGGTAAATGATTACAAAGGAGTTAAGGAATGGCCCAAGTAGATCATTCATCAAGTGCATGAAAGTGGCTAACATATTGGTTAGGTTGAAAATTATAACCAATCATTCATATAATTATTCTTACATCTTTAAGGTTATCCTTCAGATGTATTTAGGATAGAGTAGAACATGATGGTAACTTAACTTCATGTTGGTATTTGTGAAGTATTGTGTTCCCCTAAGTTAGTTAAGGAGGTCGTAAATCCATAAAATTAGATACATATTCTTTACAATAATTATATTTAGTATGAGATAATCTATGCATAGATGCCAAGACCCATCATTAATTAATGTGAGGACTATTATAATCTTTCAAGGAGAAGAGCTAGGACTGACCTTGCCTTGATTTAGGAGCTCTTGTATTTTCCACATGATTTCATAATTCTCCCAAACTAAGGGGATATAGGGACCAAATCAATGTGATGATTTACTACAAAATGTGTTGGAAGGCTTTAAGGTTATTTTACATACTTTGTCATGCTAATTAAATATCTTGTAAATCTACTTCTGTTATGATGCTAATCACATAATGTGTGTTGCCAAAACCTACTTTTTCTCATATGCAGGTGCATTATGATGAATCATGAGTTACATGAACTTTTGCACATGCAAAATGAATTTATGCCATTACTTGGTAAATACCAAGTGAATATTATCGTTTTAATTGAATTAAATAGGTTGCATAATTGATATTATGCATGTTCAATCCAATGTTATGGCTTGGTTTATTATGTAGCTTCACATCAATAAAAATATTTTCTTCTTATCAATATGTCAAAGACATCCAAAGTTACAATATTATAAGTGATGGTTCCCTCCATAGTATTGAATTCATATTGGAAGGTGCATTACCATCACACCTACATATACTTACCCTAATGATCCACCCCAATGAATATTGATTAGGATGCACAGTAATGGAAAGGATAACATGTTGTGTTGTGGATTTCATGATGATGTTATTATAATTTCTATTCTTGATAATGGCATGAAGAGGATGAATATTCACTCATAACTTGGTGAAATAAATGAATTCACACTCCTCAGAGGTGTCAATCATAATGGTGGTGGTGTTCAAATAATTTACATCTAGATCAATGTCATTTATCAATGTGGGACTTGATGTAGATTGGGAAATCAAGGATTATTGCACATAAATTTTAGATTCATTATGGGTGCATGAGTGATGATGATGGCACCACTTGTCACTAGATTTTTTTCACCTTTATTTGAAGCAAATGGAATAGGAACATTCAATATCTATCCAGTCTTCTTAGTTGACTCTCCTTTGTGAGAAGTGTTATGCTTTTTCATATAAGGCTGCATTGAGAAAATAAGTGTCGGATGAATATTTCATGTGGCATTGGATGAAGAGGTGAAATTGTATATTATATTTTCCTTAGATTTAATCTAAATGGTGTTATGGTAAGCTTGATCTAGAGTTTTATAAGTAAATAAATCTATCTTTGCATGGATATAAGGTGAGATTCTACTAATGTAATTCAATACCTTATGTTTTTCACTTAATTTCTCTCATAAGCACATATATTAGTCATGAAATATATTGGTGTAGTATTTATCTAACTAATATTTTCAATGACATAATTATTGGAACTTGATGTTTTCATCCTCAAAGTGATGGAGAGCATATTTATCCTCCTTCCATGTGTCAAAATGTCTTCCAATATTTAATTGGAACATAATCTTGTGTACTTTATACACTAAAGTTATCCCACTAGTGAAAAACCATAATGGACATATTCAACATTGAGAAGGTGATTTTATTTACATAAATGAAATAATTGACTAATAATTATGTTTTGAGTATTTGAATCCAGACATCTAATGTTTAGGCATTGATTTTTCATTTGACTAGAGGAATGTCAAGATTAAATTCATTTTAAGTGTTTTTATTGTTGAAACCACTATTGAATGAACTATAACAGAGGATTTTGAGGTTTTAGGTTGGAATACATCATCAAATCATAGAATTGGACAAAAAGTTTAGTGTGTTATGCTTATAGTTCATTGATAATGAGACTTTCAATGTCTGGACCTGCCTTAGGTTTCCTTTGGTTATTAGACAACTTAATATTTTGATTGTGTGTCTTTGGGTAGTCTAAAACAAAACTGAGTGATAGACATTATTTTATTATTTCACTCATGTGTTTACATACATAGAAAATAGACATGCTTTGATACTAATGATCCATGATATGAGAGACCAAGCTAAGCATGTAGGGAACAACTACTCATTATAGATAACTTATTATTATATAAATGAATGCATGAAATTTTTTTTTATGTATAATAATCAATATATACTCAATGGATCATAATTTTGATGCTTGCAAAAATAAAAAAATTATTCAATGAGAGTAAATAGGGAAAGAATACAATGATTCACAATTCATTTATGATAGATTAGATACATAAAGAATGTTATTTATCACTAAAAATGTGTATGGCATAAAACCTTAGTTGGATGCATATGTTACATATTTATACATGAAATAAAATAAGAAATCATAACTATTTCTAGTTACAAAGAAGACAATTATGAGTAATTTCATCTTCCTTATTGGGAAATAGTTGAAATTTTAGATACATAGTGGCTAACTATTCAAGTAGATATCTAATAGGTTCTAGGATGAAAGTCACCATTTTTCAAGTCAAATAGTCATGGTAGGTTGAAACATGGATGAAATTGAGTTAAGGAAAGTGTAAGTACATGAATTATATGGGTAAGTACAAGTGTTGTGCATGGGACTAAATGACTTGACATAGATTAGTGTACATGATTATGAATTGGCACAATTTGGTAATATAGGTATTTGAGTAAGTAAATGGGAGGTGCATAAGACTAAGGGAAATCTTAGTGTAGAGGAGTGTGTAGTATTTCACAACATGTGTGAGTGTGTCACATGAAAGAAAATAAGAAGTGTAAGCATCAATAGAGTTGCACATAAATCATAACCACTTTAGGATTAAGGTTAGGGAGATGTTTTAATCATGTCAAAGATTTTCTTAATTTAAATGGAAAATAACTTTTTCATGTGAATTACTATGTATATTTATCCCTTACTTGGGTGCTAATAGTGAAATATGATATATACATTTCTAGAAGGGTTTTAGATTCACTTAACATTGTTATTTTTTCATCTATTTTATTCTAGCTCTCCTTCCCTACTATATTAGTTTTTATTTTATTTTTTACTTTCCAATACTTGTAATTTTGACAAAGCTAAAATTTTTGGATTTCATGAATATCATAATTTTCCATAACTTATATATAGTTTACCCTATCAAAGCAAATTATTTCAGAATTCATAATTTGAAATAGTCTATAAATTTTACCTTGCAATTATATATTATTTTATTTTTTGTAATAACTACTTAATATTTTTTATTTGACACCAGAGTCAATGGATGTTCCAAAATTACCCATTTAAAATTTTATCACCGAGTATAGATAACTCTTTTGGAGACATTCCCTTTGTTCCTCGTAATTCTATTGGTTACATTGTCAAGAGAATTTAGCTTTAAATCTATACCAATTTTTTTTTTAAACATGAAAGATTTAAATTTGTTTAATTTAAAAACATAACATCCATTTTTTCTAAATATCATCTTGTAGGATGAGAAACAATAACTTATCACTCAAATTATTTATTTTTTGTTTATAAAAAATATTCAAGATTTTTTTCATAGGCCTGATTCACAACATGAAAAAATAGTGTTGGAAATGTTTTTGAAATATATTTATAATTATATTTAAATTCAATAATAAATATTAAACACCTTCTATTTTTTTTACATTTTTATGGTTGATACCACCTCAATGTGATCTTTTCTTTATGATCCAAGATGACCTTACTTTGTATAGATGGTTAATAAATTTTGTATGAACCCATATATTATTTTCCATGTAATGTTGCTTTAAAATGTTTATTATTTTCTTATTTTTGTCCTTTAGTGATAAAATATGAGCATACCTCTATTTTATTCTATCATGTATAAGTGTAAAACTATGGTTTTCTAAGATAGTCTTTTATGCTTTGATGGTATGTTATACATTGATAATATGAAAATGAGTCTCTAGGTCAAGAAAGCATTTATCAAATTCTATATTTGTAATTTCACCTCTTACTTTCTTAAAAGTTAAAAAAATTACATCCCTTTGAAGAGGCATCAATCTACATAACATTGAGCTAACCATTTGATCAACATTATCTCTATCAAGAGATAAATACTAGGATTTATAAGGTGTTAGGTGACAACACTCAATTCAAAACTTGAAATATTTTTCATTGAATAAAAATATTTGAATATTATGAGTTGTTTAAGACTCACTGGTTTTTAAAATTTTTTTTAGCCTATTTTAAAGTAGCCCTTTTTTGTGTTGGATAGTTTAATTCATAAAACTATGATATTCAAGTATCTTTTTCCAAATTAGCCAAAATTTTCCTTCTCAAGAAAGTAAACATTTTCACATTAAATGTTATTTTACCAAATTCCTTATCCATATTTAATCACTAAGAAAGAAATGAATTAAATCCATATTGATAATGTTTTTTTTAAAATATTCATAGTCCCATTGGAAATATTTGACTATTTTCTACATTACATTTGTAAAAATATGGATAAGGTTATTGTTATCACTCAATCTTGCACCCTATAGATGGTTGTTCAATATTATACTAGATTGAGTGAAACATTAGATTACGTCTAGGCTTGTTGGTTACCTATAGTAGAGTTAAACCTCTAGGTTTAAGGGATAGCTCCCTATTTTGATCTTTAACAACTTATCACCTATAGTACTTGGTTGATTGAATGAAAAGTGATAGAAGTAACATGAAAATTAAACTAATCTAATGAGGTGATACACCAGAATGATCTCCACTAGACCAATATACACTTGCACTATGAAACATGATTCACAACACTAGCCTCAACATCCTAAATTTCTCTAACATAAGTATTTTAAACATGGAGGTGATATGCATTGTAATACTCAAGGTGAGTGAACAAGAAGTCAAATTGTTGAAAATAATTCTAATATTTACACTTATAGATAGTCAAACACACTAAATACACTTCATGTGACCTATTGGAGAGATAACTACTTGCACTAAAATGAAAGGGTTAAAAGAAGGCAAGGATATATACTTATCATTAGACACTTCACTATGCACCACTTCACACACTTAGAAAAGAAAGTCATGAACTCAAAAATAGATTAAAAATCTTTATTTCAAAGGTAAATAAAATATTAAAAATAGCAGGGCTTCACCATACCAAGTGTGGATTTCATCACAAAGCCAAAAAATCTTAAATATATACATATAGGAGAAGAGAGAGAAGAAGTGAACATGCAAGGTCACAAGACCAGGTGTCAAACTTAAAAAACTAGTTACATATCAAGATAATGAAGTGTGAATATATATATAACTTATCATGGATAAGTATCCATCAAAATTACATTATTCTCCTTCAAGTTGGCATAGAGACCTCAAATAGCCCTATTAAAATTACCTTAAGGATGAATTATTTATTGAGTGATTGAAAATGAACAAGGAATTATTGAAAATATCTTAGGGAGGTTGGAAATAAGGTGTGATAGTAATCAGATGCCTCCCTAATTTATATCCTTCCTCTTGATACTTGTGCTCACTCTCTAATAGTCACTCACTAGCGCTTCTAGACTTGTCTTCACATTTGTCCTCAAGTTGATTGTTAGTTTCTTAAGGAAATCCATGGAAGAGGTTTTAAGACACTTTTTTAGAACCCATTTTCCTTCCAATCCATTAGGTAGACCTTAAAAGTATCCATAATTGGACTTCTCATCTTCTCACTAAGTAGTCACTTGTTATCTTCACTATCTGTCTAAGATTGCCTATAGTGAACTATGTAGAAGAGGTACTTTTGAGCTTAAATGAGGTGAGGGGTGAGAATAAGGATTTATAATGAGTCCCTAAAGACATCCTTAAATAGATTTCATCTATAAAAATCACCTTTATTCCTAAAAAACAAGTCAAATCTTGTAAGAAACTCAAATTTTACCTATTCGTACAAGAGAGAGTATGGAATAAATGGGTGGTGAGGAAATTGTAAGAGTATAAAATAATTTAAAAACATTTACAAAATCATTTTACCACCTTTTAATACAAATTACTTAATGTCTTCACCATCAGGTTTGAATAAGGGTTTTGAGAGTGTTTTTGGTGGTTTGGCATGCTAACAATAATTCATAAAATCTTGACATCTAACTTCCAAACCAATTACACCAAGTTTGAGATAGAGACCCCATTAAAATATCCCCAAATCCTTAGGTCACCATGAAATCTCTTTGCATATATGTGAGTGAATTAAAGTGACCTTCGAGTTTATTGCATGTATTCTAAGTAGGCCTGATATGGTTTTAGGTTAAATTAACAAAATTTGAATTATTCTATAAAAATCATTAGATCTTACCATAATTTTAAAATCATATTAAATATGTCAAAGTTTTTAGAAGGTCCATGTAGTCATTTGAGTGTATTTGTAAGTCATTAGGCCTCATACCTAGTTTTAGGCATAATAGGCCTAACTATGTATTATGAGTATTTGACCACCTGTAGGTGGTTCCAATGGTCGTAAGTGTTTTTATAATTTATTTACATTCATTAAAATTTAATATACCATAAAAAAATTATTTCAAAGTCTCTATCTGATTCGTTTAACCGACACCTCTTAAACCTATAGATTGTACTACTCATGGAGTGCCCTCTATCTAAAATAAAATAGATGGAATCTACCCTATTTTCCTGACAAAACTGAGGCTATGGGAGTCTAAAATGGATCTTGATGAAATAATATACAAAATTACATGGTTATATCACCCCTCTAGACTCCTCAAGGTTTCAAAACCTAAAACTAGATTTTTAACTTAGTGACTATGCAGGGTTTTGGGCTGACTATAGGTTAAGGCTAAAAACCTAGTCCTTGCTATGCCTCTCCACATATTAGGATCACTTGAAGATGTGTTGATCAAGTGTGAATGTGGTTTCAAATTTTTTACCACCCTATACCTTTTCCAACCTTTCAAACCATCTCTCTTTACTATCCTAGTCTAGTCTATAGACTTTGTTGATTATGTCACATGTAGGTGACAATCAAGGAGAGTTCAAAGTACCTATGTAGATGTTCATTTATGTCTAAATTCTACCTTATTTTTCTTGATCCTTATAATATCATTGGATAATTTACAAATTGAAAAACCATCTAGGTCTATAAATCTCTCAACCTCTTGTCTCTCACCATCAACACTTTGTGGGTTTATAGTTAGATTGTAGGTGCTCTATTGGGGAATCATGGGATCTTCTGACAGGTGATGACCTATGCCAAAGCACTGAATGTCAACTCATTTGACTAATTTTTAGGTCATAGTTTCATATTTTACTCAAATGAGTCCACTTTATCTTGATTCATACAACCATTATGCCATGTTGTGTTGTAAGACTATTTTGGCTTCAAAAGTATTGTAGATTACTAAAAGTCTACACTAAGAACTTGCTGAAATTGGAAGCATACTTACATCACCTTATCTTGACCAAACAACCAATTTATCATGTCAATACATTTACTATAGTCTTGGTATAAATTAGACAAACTATTAGGCCTATGTAGACTTCAAGGAACTTCATCATGGGATGTCATAGTGTGAGATAGAATCCCCTTTTATAGAGATTAAGGTAAACTCTCGCAATTAAAACTTTTTAAATTTGTGAACATGGACCCAAGTCTATCTACATAAGATGGCCTCACCATTATCATCATGATGTTTATATATAATCTTAGACTTGATTAAAAGTCCTAATGAGTTCAAACCTCTATGGATTAAACTCAGACCATTGATAGATACTACCTGTAGGTGCTACTGTACATAGGACTGTGTGTGGTGGATTGGTTCTAATAACTAATATTTAGCTATTTAAATAGATTAGTATTATTTTTTATAACTTGGGAAACCTCTCAAAACCTTGAAACCTTCATGTGTCATCAACATGACTGACCCAAGGACTTAGCTTCACTTGACTATAGGTGATAGTCACAAAGAGGTTTGATTATGTGTGTATTTTATACCTTGTACTTATAACCATGGATAATATTGAGATATAATAATCAAATAAGAAATAATCACCATTATAATATTTATTTTAAACAATATCTTACCCTTGATATGAAACCACTACAAGAGGGAAAAACTCTGCTACTATGAAAATAATGTCTACAAACCTCCATGGTGCCTTCTAATAGCAAAATGAGATGTCTCTGTGAACATATTCACCTTAACACATGAAAAATTAGTTTAATCCAACATGAAAATGGATAAAATTTCTTAAAATTCCATGTAAAACACTTGATATGCACAAGCCAAACCAAATAGAGAAGAAAATAAGAGGCCATGGGGATGTATAGGCAGTTTGAAGTCATCAACACTCTTAACAATGGTTCATGAAGCATAATTCACCAAACTTAGAACTATTTACATGAAATTATAGTACATAGATATTAATATCACCCACAAAGATCATTGGATCTAAGTCACCTCCTCTTATCTATACCAAGTTGAAACCAGTTGACCTTTTTAACTTGTCTAGGTGAGTGATAGGAAAGAGAAGTCAAGTGTTGCCATTTTGGAGCCTACCAATGCTACCTAAGCATGGAAATGAAATAAGGCGACCTAAAGAGACACTGTTGAAGTATACACATGTACCAAAACTATTGTACAGTCTGTACAATAACTAAAACTCCCACTTTTCTAACTGATCTTGTTTTCAACATGGAACTTGTAGAATGTGAGTATCAAAATGGTTTATCTAACTATTTATGACATGTGGGACATTGGATATGACTTTTTAACACTTGTATTCTTATATAAAATATAAAAACTCATTTAATGACCCCAAAAGTGACCTTAGAATGACTTAGGACAAACTATACAAATGTGACAAGGGTGAAAACATATATTTGATCTCATTAAGACCATGGTACACATTATCTAACCTAGAAAACCCCTATAAAAAGTTTTAAATTTATAACAGGTTGACCTAATTTGAATTATGGTCAAATTAGTCAACATTTTGGCTATTTCTTAGGGGTGGCAAGCCAACTATGCCAAAGACCAGTAGCCTTCTCCTATCCATTGGGATATGGAGTCACATATGCATTGGCCTATTAAAATACACTAAACACAACACACAAAAAAAGTAAACAAGCACACAAGACAAGAAAAGAAAGCAAACACACTTGTGCTTTCATGAGCACTTAGGGGGAACATAAACTAACTCAAACAAACTAACTTATGCACAAACTAACCTGGATAAAGCTCTTCCTTATGGATCAAAGGGAAATCTTAAATCATTCTTTGCTCCATGAAATGAGGGAGTGAATGAGGCATATTTCCTTTTGGGATTTGGAATTTGTGTCTCTTGTTAGGAATAGTTATTTACATAAGTAGTTGTATTATGATAAATAGTACTACAAATATATTACAGTAGAATATAATTTGTTATTATATTATAAGTATGTTGTTTGTTTTATAAATTGTTGGTAACAACAATATAATACCTATGAGATATTATGGGATATTGTGAGATATTCTTGGGATATATTATGATAGTAGGTTTCTTAATTATAGGATATATTCTCCTATATATCTATATAGTGTTGTTTGACAATGAAATAGGAAAAATAGAACATAATATTATTATTTGTGAGAAATAATATTATTGTGTGATTCAAATAACTCTATGTTTGGTTCCTTTTACTACATGATTTGAATAATCTAAATTATAGTATAAGATCCTTTAACTACTTCATTTGGTATCAGAGCAGTATGAGATCTTGAGTTTTATATGGGGTAGATCAATTAATTAGGATGATTGTCCTAGATGATGAGAATCCTTCAATAAAGAGAAGTGCCTGAAATTACTTAAATACATATTCTATTTATTTTTTCATCAAGAGCTCATCTGGAACCAATATCTACCATTATTTACCGTGAAGGTGTCTAAATGTTTACAACAACAATGGCATTCTCTTTTTTTCTAATTTGAATGGTGAGAAAGAATAAATTTTACAAAGTAGCCTTTGACTTCAGATTTACTAATTCACTATTCCTACTAAAGCTATTTCTATTCCAGCTATTTAAAAAAATAATTACATTGATAGTGTGAACTATGTAGCATATAAATTTGTGGCAATCTACTCTAGATTGATCTCAACATATTTTGTGTGCATTAGTCCATCATGAGTTGTTTGACAATACAAATAATTTGTCTCCATACACAAATATATATTCTTTTATGCACTATTCTGACCCTTCTATTATTACCACATGATCTGCATTACACAATAGTGAATAATTTTCTATTATTTCTCATTACTATCATTTCAGCTTGTGATCCTAATTGCATGAAATAAGCTTGACTATATCCGAGTTTTGATGCATTTTTAAGGAAATGTTTTCCATAATATCAAGCAAGACAATTGAATTCTTGAAAAAAACTAACCATGATTATGATCAATTTCTTATATGATCTCCTCCTACACTTGGATTCTACATTTAGATTTAAGAATTTATAGTCCACTCACCATACCCTTCATATGCAATATTATTTATTTGATTTGGATTGGGTTACACCTAATCACATATTTCTTGGAATATACATGCTGTCATGCCATCCATCCATTTATGTAAGCCATGCCATTTTCTTAGGTTAGTAGTTATTAAATTTTTAGTGGTCATATCTTTAGTCTTTAAGTATTGTTTAGATTTAATTTTGATAAAGTCAAATCATATTTATATGATCAGTATAAAAATCCATTTGTGTATTAAAGTTATTTGGTCATATATAAGTGATTAGCATTGGGTCATATGTTAAGTTTTAGTTTTGGGAAGTGTTAATGTAATTTTATAGTTGATTATTATTTAATAAGTTGTCTATAGTTATTTTTCAAGTCATAGGTCTATTTTTGTATGTATTTAAAAAAACGAAAATTTAGTGTCTTTAGTCTTTTTGTCTATAAGGAGTCATTTTGCCTTTGTTAGTCATTAGGTTTTTGGTTGTCTAACTCAAAAATTCAAAATTTTCAATTTAAATATATTCATTTTGTTAACATTTTAAAGGATGCACTATCACTTGTATATGACATCCTAATGTGGATTGTGTCAGTATTGAGGGGGGACATCATTGAATAAGTAAGAAAAAACCAATTGGAGGATGGAGGCACATGAGGTTGGACATCTTTTAGCATCCTCTCATTAGTCAAAAGTGATGGGGTTATGTAAAATGTTGTTGTGACATTTTGTTTTTAGTTGTGTGGATTTTAGTTTTTTCAGTGTGGTATGGTAGTTACATTTATTTAACATGTGTGAAAAATAAGAATAGTTGTACCTATTTACTTATGAATGATATTCCAATGTAACCTCTTTTGTATATTTACATTGGAGAATTTCGAACTAAAAATCATTGTATAAATCTTGATGAAAGGTTAGTGGTAAACCTGCGAAAACCATTTTGTAAGGTTAGTGGTGAACCTATGAAAACCATTTTGTCAGGTTATTAGTGAACCTATGAAAACCATTTTTTAAGGTTATTAGTGAACCTGTGAAAACCATTTTTTAAGGTTATTGGTTAACCTAGAAAACCAATTTCATATGGGTGTGAAGGAAGATATGTGCAAAGGAACATATATGTAGAGAAGATCATGAGCACACAGAGGTGGCACACTACAATCAGAGAATGAGATATATTGTACCATTTAAAAACTATGGGGGGAATGATAGGAATAACTATTTACATGAGTGGTTATACTATGATAAATAGTATTATGGATATATTATGTAAGAATATAATTTTTTATTATATTTTGAGTATGTTGTTTGTTATATATATTGTTGGTAATAATAATATAATACCTATGAGATATTATAGGATATTGTGAGATATTATTTGGATATATTATGGTAGTAGGTTTCCTAGATTATATGATATATTCTCCTATATATTTATAGTGTTGTTTGACAATGAAATAGGAAAAATAGAGCATAATATTATTATTTGTGAGAAATAATATATTGTGTGATTAAAATAATTATATGTTTGGATCCTTTTGTTGCATGATCTAAATGAGCTAAATTATGGTATAATATCTTTGAACTACTTCATCTCCAACTCCTTCATGATGTTTACCAATCTCCTTGGCATGATCCTTGATGCAAAAATGATGGATGCAGACATATCACCTATGAAGGTGAATTCCTCCCACATTTCAACAACCTCAACCTTCTCATGGGGTTCCTCATCTACAACTTCCAATGCTACTTCAACAAAACATACCTCCTTGAATTCTATGGTACTTTGAGAGAGATTCGATTTCTCATTTGCTACAAGTTCCTCAAGCTCATCAAGGAGATTTGTATAGTACATCCAATATTGGTCATTTTCCTCCATGAGGACATATTTATCTATATTTTTATGTGCTTGACCTTCAACCTTGAAAATATTTCCAAGTTATTTAGAAAGCTCAATCTACTACAACCAATCATCCTTGTTCTCTTTCTGCTCAAGAAACACTTATTCAACTTCATATTCTTAGTCCTTGAGTACTTGATCAAATTTAAATTTGATTGCAACTTCAAGAATTTAGGATGGCACAAAATCTTATTTTGAGAGCACACCACCAAGAGGTAAGGTAGCTTCAAGAGTGTCTTCTAACTGACTAGAAGGGTGTGAAGTCTTTTGAATGCCTTAAAAATCATCATATATGTCATTGAGATTTTGCCACATGTCATCTTGTATCATGGATTGAATAAATTTTTTTAATTCAATGGTATGTTTAGATTCAAGTTCTTGATTGTGTTCATGAACATCAACCAACTCAATAGATGTAGAGTCTTTCTCAATCACCTCTTCTTTTATGTCTTGATGACACTCTTTGTAGACATCTACAACATGACTTTTAACATCTTTCTCTTCACTCAAAAAGATTGAATTAAACTTGTATTCACCAAGGGGAGTCCCTATGGTGATCTCTTCATCATATATTCTTATATCATCTTATTGGTCAACTATAGCTTGAGCTTGCTCTTCATTACTAATATCCCATAAGATAGGTTATCCTTTAAGAAGGGATGAGGTGGGAAGGTGATGGATAGGCTCATGGGTTGGAGAGGGAGGATGAGGTGTGATGGAGGGCTCATGAATGGGCTTAGGATTGAAAGTTTATTGAATGAACTCATGGGGAGATGATAAGTTGGATTGGTTAATAGGAGAGACACCTTCTTCAAAAAGAGTTTCAATTTTCTCATAGCCTTATAGAGGATCTTTAACAAATTCAAGCTCATCTTTAACCTCTTGGTTTTCCCACATTATTAATATATCTATTGAATGTTAGATACAACTTCTTGCCAAGTATAAATACTCATTAATATCATATTAGGTTTCTTATTCAACCAACTTCCACATGTCCATCAAATTTAGAATTGAATCTCTCAAGCAGTCCATGAGATGGTTAGAGAGAACATCAAACTCTTCATCCCATATTATCATCTCTTCTTCATTATCTAGAAGACTTGGCATGAGTGCCAATAAGGATTTGGCATGAAATGGGATTGAAGTAGGAGGAGGAAAGTAATAGTGGGGATTGTGATGAGATTCAATTTGTTGAAATAGTTTCCTAGCTTGATCTTATAAAAATCCATATATTATTTTAAAATATATTTATTTCCAATCAATGGGATCATCTGATCCTAATGACAAGACTAATAAGAGTCATCTTGAGGTTGATATGCATCATGATAATACTGTTAGGAGTCATATTAGGTTTGATAGGAAGGCACTTCTTGATACTCTTCTTGATAAGCTTCTTCATAGGTTGTTCAAGAACATCATGTTCATATGGAAAAGGAATAGGATGATCATAGTTATACCATGACTCATAGGACTGATAACAAATTTGATAGGGATGTTGAGGGATATAACATGGGTCATAACAAGGTTGACAGGGAGATGAATAGTAGAGATTCTAAACATAACCATCCATATCAAATTCATTAGTTATATGAAACATAAGAATTTATCAAAATATTCAACAATAGATACTTGGGATGCTTACAACTAGATGATTACATTTAGATTCACCATTGGTGTTTACTTGAATGCTTCCAAAATATGATAGTAGGAAGAACACATTGACAATTCTTCTACTCTTTTAGACCTTGGTCCCATTGGGTGTGCCAAGACTATTGTCACTTAATCTTGCACACTAGAGATGGTTGTTCAAGCCTACTCTAGATTGAGTGGAACATTGGATTACCTCTAGGCCTGTGGGTTGCCTATAGTAGAGGTAAACCTTTAGGTTTAAAGGCTAACTCCCTAGATTGATCTTTAACAACTTATCACCTACACTACTTGATTGATTGGATGAAAATGGATAAAATTAACATGAAAATTAAACCAATCTAATGAGATGATACAATGGAATGATCACTAATAGACTAATATACACTTTCACTATGAATCATGATTTACAACACTAGCCTTAACATCCTAAATTTCTCTAACATAAGTATTTCAATCATGGAGGTGATATTGATTACACTACTCAAGGTGAGTGAACAAAAGGTTAGATTACATACAATAATTCTACTCTGTACACTTAGAGATAGTCAAATACATTAGTTACATTTCATGTGACCTTTTAGATAGATAAGTACTTAAAAAAAACATGAAAGGGTAAAGAAAAGGCAAGAATAGATACTTATCACTAGACACTTCACTATGCACCACTTCACACACTTAGATAAGAAAGTCATGAACTTAAAAATAGATTAAAAATTTTTATTTCAAAGGAAAATAAAATATTCAAACCAACATGGCTTTGCCATACTAGGTGTGGATTTCATTATAAAGCCAAAAAGGATTGAACATATAGACATAAGAGAAGAGAGAAAAGAAGTGAAGATGAAAAGTCACAAGACCAGGTGTCAAAATTTAGAAACTAGTGACACTTTAGGATAATTAAGTGTGAATATATATATATATATATATATATATATATATATATATATATAGCTTTTCATGTATAAGTTTCCATTATAATTGCATTTTTCTCCTTCAAGTTAGTGTAGAGACCTCAAATAGCCCTCTTAAAACTGCCTTCATAATGAAGTATTTATTGAGTGCTTAAAAATAAACTAGGAAGTCTTGAAACATATGAAATATCTTAATTAGGTTGGAAAAAATGTGTGATATTCACCATATACCTCACTAAATACTAACCTTCCTCTTCACACTTGTGCTCACTCTCTAACAATCACTCACTAGCCCTTCTAGACTTATCTTCACATTTGTCCTCAAGGTGACTGTCATTTACTTAAGTAAATACATACAATAGGTGTTATTAAATATATTTATAACAAATTTTAATTCCAATACATAATTTATACCTTAAAAGGATCTATAATTGGACTTCTTATCTTCTCTCTAAGTAGTCACTTGTCATCTTCACTATCTGTCCAAGACTGCCTGTAGTGAATTGTGTAGCAAAGATACTTTTGAGATTAAATAAGGTAAAAGGTGAGAATAGGGAGTTATAATAAGTACATATATACTTAATTTAATATATTTCATACATAAAATCTCCTTTGTTCCTATAAAACAAGTTAAATCCTACAAGAAACTCAAAATTTTACCCTATCCATACAAGAGACATTACAAAAAAAATGGGTGGTGAAGAACCTAGAAGAGTATAAAACTAATTTAAAACACTTTTAAATTAATTTGAAAATTTTTTAATTAAAATTAATTAATGTCTTCACCATTAGGTCTGAATAAGGGTTTTGAGAGGGTTTTTGAGGGTTTAGATTGCAAACAATAGTTCCTAAAATCCTGACATCTAACTTACAAACAAATTATACTAAATTTGAGATAGATACCCCATTAAAATATCCCAAAATCCTTGGGTCACCATGCATTACCTTCATATAGATTTGAGTGAAGGAAAGTGACCTTCAAGTTTATTATATGTATTCTGAGTAGGCCTGATATGGTTTTAGGTTAAATTGACATACTTTGAATGATTCCCTAAAAAAAATAGATGTTACCAGAATTTTAACCTCCTATTAAATCTCTCAAAGTTTTTGGGAGGTCCATGTAGTAATTTGAGTGTAGTTGGAAGTCATTAGGCTTCATACCTAGTTTTAGGCCTAATAGGCCTAATAGTTCATTCTGAGTATTTGACCACTTGTAGGTGGTCCTAATTGCTATAAGTATTTGTACACACTTTTTGTACCTTAATAAAAATTGAATATACCATAAAAAAATTCTTTAAAAGTATATATCTCTTTCCTTCAACCTACACCTCTTAAACCTAAAGATTATGCTGCTCATGGAGTGACTTCTATCTGAGATAAAATAGAGGGCATCTCCCCTATTTGACTAATAATTTTGAGGATATGGGAGTATATAATGGGTCTTGATGACCTCTTACATAAAATTCCATGGTTAGATCACTTCTCTAGAATCTTCAAGGTTTCAAAACCTAAAACTAGCTTCTCAACTTAGTAATTGTGTAGGGTTTTGGTTGATTATAGGTTAAGGATAAAAACCTAACCCTTGATCTACATCTTCACATATTAGGATAAAATAAATATGTGTTGGTCAAGTGTTAATGTGGCTTCAAATTTTTTACCACCCTACACATTTTTTATCCTTTTAAACCATCTCTCTTTACTAGCCAAAAGTAGTCTAGAGACTGTGTTGATTATGTCACCTATAGGTGACAATAAATGAGAGTTCAAAGGGCATCTGTAGATGTTCATTTATGTGTGAATGATACCTTATTTAATCTTAATCTTTCTAATATCATTAGATCATTTCTAACTTAAAATAACATATAGGTTTTCAAAGCTCTCAACCTTTTATCTCTCACCATCAACACTCTGTAGGTCTACTGTCAGACTGTAGGTACTCCATTTAGGGAATCACGAGATCTTCTTATAGGTGATGACCTATGTCAAAGCATTGAATGTCAATTAATTTGACTACTTATGAGGTTATAATGTCATGTTTCACTCAAGTAAGTCCACTTTGTCTTAATTTATAAAACCATTATGTCATGTTGTGTGGTAAGACCATTTTGGCTTCAAAAGTATTGTAGATTACTGAAAGTCTATAACAAGAACTTTATTAAATTGGAAACATACTTACATCACCTTATCTTGACCAAAAAACCAATTTATCATGTCAATACATTTAATCTAGGATTGGTATACATGAGAGAAACCATTAGGCCTATTTAGACTTCAAGGAAATTTACCATGAGATGTCATAGTGTGAGACATAATCCCATTTCAAGGAGATTAAGGTAAACTCTCCCAATTATAAATTTTTATATCTGTGAACATGGACCCAAGTATATCTACATACAATGGCCTCACCATTACCATCATGATGTTTATCTATACTCTTAGACCTAATTGAAAGTCCCAATGAGTTTAAATCTTTACCATTCAACACTACTCAAACCTTTATGGATTGAATTCAAACCATTGATAGATACTGCTTATAGGTGCTATTGCATATAGGACTATGTATAGTGGATTGGTTCTCAAAACTAATCTTTAGCTCTTTGAATATCTCAGTCTTTTTGTTTCCACCTTGGGAGACATATAAAAACCTTGAAACCTTCATGTGTCATCAACATGTATGACCAAGGACTTAGCTTTACTTTATTGTAGGTGATAGTCATAAAGAGGTCTACCTGTGTGTGTATTTTAGACCTTGTACTTATAACCATGGATAGTATTGAGACTAAAACATCAAATAACAACTAATCACCATGCTAAGATTGATTGGAAATAATATGTTACCCTTGATCTGAAACCATTATAGGAGGGAGAAACTCTGCTACTATGAAAAAAATGTCTAGAGACTTAGCAAAATGAGATGTCTCTACCAACCTCTTCACCTTCACACATGAAAAATGAGTTGAATACAACATGAAAAGGGATAAAATGTCCTAAAATTCCATGTATACCACTTGATATGCATAGACCAATCCAAATAAAGAATAAAACAGGAGGCCATGGGGATGTGCAGACAATTTAAAGTCATCAAAACTCTTAGAAATGGTTCATGAATCAAAAGTAACCAAAATTGGAAATATTTACATCAAATTTTATTACATATAGATTAATATCACCCACCAAAATCATTGGCTCTAACTCACCTCCTCCTGTCCATACCAAGTTGAAACCGATTAAACTTTTTGACTTGTCTAGGAGAGCGATGGGAAAGAGAAGTAATTTGTTGATATTTTTGAGCCTATCAAAGCTACATAAGCATGGAAATGAATTAATGGGACCTAAGGAGGCACTTTTGAGTATCCACATGTGCCAAAACTATTATATAATCTATATAACAATTAAAACTCCCATTTTCTAATTGATTTTCTTGTTTTTAATGTGGAACCTATAGAATGTCAGTCTAAAAATGGTTTCTATGACTATTTATGGCATTTGTGATGTTGGATATGATTTTGGAACACTTTTCTTCTTATTAAAATTATACAAGCTCATTTAATGACCCCAAAAGTGACCTTAGAATGATGTAGGACAAACTATACAAATGTGACAAGGGTGAAAACATATATTTGACCTCATTAAGACCATGATACACATTATTTAACATAAGAGACCCATATAATAAGTTTTAACTATATATGGGGTTGACCTAATTTTACTTGTGGTTAAACTAGTCAACAATTATATTTTACAACCATAAGAATAATAAGAATCCCTTTAGTGTTTGGCAGAACAAACCATGCCACTTTTTATATACAATTCCACCTCTAATTCCATTTGAATGACATGACATGAATATTTATATTTATTTTTATATTCCACTTAAATAGAAATTATATTTTCATAAATACATTTATTACTTAATATAATTCCAATGGCTTCATGTGTACCTGATATTGAATGAAATAATCATAATTAATTATGGTAGTTATTTGGATAACAAATCTCTAAAAACTAGTCTTCATCTCTTCTCTTAGAGTTACATGGATCCATATATTAGTTTTATCTCTCTATACAAGATGTCACCAACCATATTCATTATTTCCTAAAATCAAAAAATTATTAATTTTAGAAGTTAAATAAAACACATAATAAATTAGCTTATCATTATAAACATGTTTCAATATAGAACTATAGTTTAAGTAAAATAAAAAATAATTCAATTAGAGATAACAAATAAATTCAGTAATACACATAAATACAATAAATAATTAAAGGATGATGGATGTAAACAAACTAGGACACTTGGTCCTATTTAGAGTGGGAGGATACCCACTCTAAAATATATTTAAAGCTAGATTCATTTTGAATCTAAAATTTAGAAAATGACACATTTTGTGCACTTGGTTGGATTCATTTTGATTACAAACCTAGATATAACAAGAAATTAATTCAAAATAACATATAAATCTTTTTAAATATAGTTCAAATAGAATGAACAACATTATTTTTATTATCCTTTCAATGGTTCTCATTTAGAATAGGAATTCACCAACTCTAAGAGGTTTATTAGGGTGGAGTTTGTGCAAATAAGACAAATAATCTTGTTGTTATCATGTGAAATAGTTATCATTTATAGTGGGTGACCTCACACTCTATGAAAATTTAAATTACATACTTTTTACAACTAAAAAGGGGGTAAAAATTTATTCAAACAAGCCCAAAAATGGGAATTACATATTCATATCCTACTCCAGAAGATGAGCAAGAGTCGGGGATAATCCCTCAGGAAGCTCCTGCTGGTTGTGAATAGCCCAATTCGGCCCATGTTCCGTGGCCCATTTAGCAAGACGGTCTGCCAAACTGTTCCACTCCCGTGGAATATGCTTAAAAGAAATCAACTTGAAAGACGAGCTTAACTATTGAATCTACTTAATGATCAAGGCCAGCTTCCAATCCACACTATCTAAATTGCAATTTTTAATCAAATTAACCACCACTTGCTAGTCAGACTTGCAGATAATACTGAGCCATCCCTGATGACAGCTAGTCTTCAGCACCTCCAAGATGGCCAATGCCTCCATGCAATTGTTTGTATGGTGCCCTTGGTAAATAGAGAACAAGAAACGAACATCACCTGTATTATCTCTCCCAACCGCTCCAATGCCAGCAATGCCCGGGTTCCCTCTAGCCGACCCATCAACATTGATCTTCGTAACACCCTCCACGGGTGGCGTCCATTTGCCCAGCCTGCAAATGGGATGCATCCTTTGCCTACCATAATGCAGGGGTCGTACTTGGCCACAGGGGGGCATCCCCAAAGGCGTGCTGGGAGAGAGACGCGCCAGCACCAAGGCGTCCTTCTGATCCAAATCATCCCAGTGGCCGCCATTCACCTGGAGCATTTCCTGAAGGGTGCTAAGCACTCTAGACCAAACCTCTCTAAAGTTCAAACTGTGCTCTTGGAAGATTCTCCTATTTCTTTCAATCTAGAGGTGCTAGAGGATGAAATTAGGACCCACAGCCCAGGCATTCTACAAAATTTGTGCCCTGCTGGGAGGCTTATCCTGGCACTACCAGAACTCAATCAAGGACGTAGCATGCCAACATGGGCATCCCCAGGCGTCCCACCACAGGTGCCATAAACTTCTGGTGAAAATACATTAAAAAAAGATATGTTCCCCATCCTCTTCACTGTCTCTGCAAAACACACAAATAGAGGGCCCTTGAAAACCTCTTTTTAAGAGATTGTCCCAGGTAAGGCAGCGCTTGTAGGTAAGATTCCATAAGAAAAAATTACATTTCAGCCAACCAGCCAAATTCCATATTTTCTTGCTCCAGAGAAATTCAGTTTCACCATAATGTTTCTTTGTCAGCGCCTGATACCTAGAAGAGACCAAATATTGGCCACTGGAATCACCACCCCAAGCTAGAATGTCCCTCTCTCTCAAGGAACTACATCCCCTGTTATCAAGAATGTGGGCTAAAAATTGCCTATCCTCCAGGGTCCCTCCAGCAGGCCAGGCATCCTCCTTTTTCCATTTATAAGAAATGGCAGTCCCCACCTGGTACGCTTCCTTATAATGCTCAATTATACTCCATCCTGCATTTCTAAACACTTCACAAAGGTCCTGTAAGTGAGGATGGGAGACAAGGATAGGGGGAGCGCCATTCCAAGAATCATCCCAAAAAGCGTATCAGCTCCATTGTTGCAAATCCAAAAAAGGCTGGACTGCACTAAGGAAGCACCAAGCTTGAGGGTGTTCCACACCATGGAGCCTCTTCCCTCAACTGCAAACCTGGGGATCTCCACCGGATTAGCACCCAAAAAGTACTTCAAAGCCAAGATACGGGCCCAAAGGTGGGATTGGTTGGTGCACCACCACCAGTAGAGCTTAGCTGCAAGAGCTTGGCTAGCCAAGATAGCCGATCTAAGCCCAAGCCCTCCCTCCCTTTTAGGCCTACAAACAGTGGCCCAATTAATCAAGCTCCATTTTGAATTCCAAAGATTGCTGCTCCAAAGAAATTTCTGGGAGAGGGCATCATATTCACGAAGAAAATACATCGGAGCAGCTTGGACCATGCTCCGGTAAATGGGCAGAGCTTGAATAACAGCCTGGAGAAGAATCACCCAACCCACCATAGTGAGCCACCTATGGGTCCAATGGTTGATTCGCTGCCTTAATTTATCTAGAATGTTCTGCCAAAAGAGCCTGGGCTGCCTACCAATCACAATGGGAACCCCCAGATAAGTCACTGGGAGAGGTTGTGATTGGAATCTAAGAATAGCTCCAATCCTGCGCTGAATAGAATCAGGAGTATTAAAGAAATAAATGGAGGATTTATGTTCATTTAGTTTCTGTCCTGAAGCCACAAGATAAGTGTCCAAAGCATTCTGAAAAGCATGCGCCTCCTGAGTCCTGGCTTTTCCTGCTACGATGGTGTCATCCACAAATTGGAGGTGAGTCAATTTGGCAGCCCCATTACCCCACTGCCATCCCTGAATCTGGTTCTGTGCCGCTCGAGTCTTAATGAGCCAGCCCAGCCCCTCAGCCAAAATAATAAACAGGTAGGGAGATAAAGGGTCCCCTTGGCAGAGACCTCTAGATGCCCCAAACAATCTAGAAGGTGCCCCATTAATGAGGACAGAGTAAGACGGCGTGGTGACACAGCTCATTACCCAATTGATCCAATCCTGGCTAAAGCCAAAAGCGAGAAATTTTTTTTGCATAAAATTCCAATCAACCCTATCATACGCCTTAGCCAGGTCCAGCTTAATGAACATTGCTCTCTCCTAGGACATACTCATTGAGTGGATAGCTTCCAAAGCAATCACCACTCCATCCAGAATCTGCCTGCCAGCCACAAAGCTCCCCTATTCCTCAGAAATGATCTTAGGAAGCCATCCCTTGAGTCTCTCAGCAATAAACTTGGTGATAATTTTGTACACCATGTTACAAAGTGTAATGGGCCGAAAATGATCCAATTGGTTTGCGTGTTCATTCTTCGGTATAAGCACCAAGAAGGTTGCATTAATCGCTCTGAGCATCTCTTTACTGTGGAAGGACTCCCACACCACCTCAACTAAATCTTGGCTGATAATATCCCAGAAAGCTTGAAAAAATTTAGCCAGGAAGCCATCCGGTCCAGGTGCTTTACCTTTGCTCATAGCAAAAACCACTTTCTCCACTTCAGCAATGTCAATCGGTTTCAGGAGGGCGTCATTCATTTCTTGTGTGATCAGAGAAGGTATGCAAGACAAAACCATATTTTCCTCCAAATCAGCATTACGTGCCTCTTCAGCAAGAATTTTGGAATAAAAATGGACAGCTTCCTCTGCAATGGCCGGGGCCGAAGAGATACGAGTCCCTTCCGAGGTAGCAAGAGAGGCAATATAATTTCAGTTGCGCCTGGCCTGGACCGACTTGTGAAAAAAGGCCGTGTTTCTATCACCTTCCTGGAGCCAATCCACCCGGGCTTTTTGCTTCTAGAAAATTTCTTCCTAGAGTTCCCACTCATTAAGGTCATTCAGGGCCTCAAATTCATTCCTGCTGAGCTCATCCGATAAGCCAAATTCAAGGATCTGTCTGGTGATGCTATCCAACCTGTCTTGGGCTTTCTTCTTCATAGTATAGATGTTACCAAAATTGCACCTGTTCCACACCTATAACTTTCTCTTGACATACTGCAGCTTCTTGGTGAAAATATACATCACTGTACCGTACTCTGGGCCTCCTTGCCTCCACCAGTGTGTCATGAGGTCATGAAGAGAGGGATCCCGAAGCCACATAAGCTGAAACTTAAAGGGAGGTTTCTTTGGGCCAGTAATGAAATTGGTTGTGAGCTTAATTGGCCAATGGTCTGACCCTCTCCAATCCAGTATTTTAGAGGCAATAGAGAATGAACTAGATAACCAATAGCAAGAAACAAGAAATCTATCTAATCACTCTGAGATAGCCTCATTACCTGATCTTCTATTACTCCAAGTAAACCGGCCATTGATGGGTTTGACATCGGATAGGCGCAGCTGATCCAGGTTGCATCTAAGAAGCTCCGATGATGGGTCAAGATGATTAAGACCTCCTCTTTTCTCCTCCAGGCTAAGGACAACATTGAAATCTCCACTCATTAGCCAAGGCAGGTAAGGGCAGCAGCTCCGAACATACCATAAATGTTCCCACAACCTCCGTTGTCCATGGATATCCCTAGGAGCATAAATATTAGATACCAAAATCAGCTCTCTAGATTCAGGTGAAGACATAATCATGGTCAGCATCGAGAGATTAGCCATCCAATGGATTGGAGTGACCTTCGCTGGATACCAACCAATTGCTAATCCCCCAGCACTCCCTAACGCCCCTACACACTCACATTTACCATAAGTCCACAATTTGGGAAAGCACTCAAACATAGCATCCACTGATAGCTTGGTCTCCTGAATACATAATATATCCAGAGAGTGTTCCAAAATCAACTTACGCATAGTTTTTTGTCTAGGGGTACTATGCAGCCCCCTTACATTCCATGAGAGCACAATCATTGGGTGGGTTGGGTGAAATGCTCATCCAAGGTTTTAACCACTCCTGCTTCAACCAATAAGTCCCCTGTGAGCCTAAGCTTCTCTTGGTCCTTTCTACAGCCTGGTCTGGAAGATGTGGAAAAAGAGCCTTTTTTGAAAGGTCTCTGCATTAAACCCAAGGCTTCCGAAGCTCCTTTATCTTTCTTGTATCCCTCCTTATCTTTAACCATGTCTACCTAGCTACCCTCCCTATTTAGCTGCACTGAAGGACCTCCCAAGGTCCCTTCATCCAAGGCATTCTCATTACCCTGACACTGTTGCACCTCCATATCCTGGGAACAAATGAGAAGGGCGCAATTCTCAGCCTTCTCTGATGGCCCTCCCTCCTCCAAGGGTGGAATACCATCCTCAATGGTCATGCTGTCCAAAGCTTCAAATCGATTAAAGCTCACTTCTAAAGACCTGTCTTTATGCTTCTGATTGCATCCTCTCCCTTGCCGGTGAACTTGGGTAAAACCATCCCTGTCAAGGTCAACATTCCCCATAGCTCCCCCATTCACACCTGTCCCATTTAAATGGGCATCAACATTCGTGGCCTTTCCCCGTGTAGAGGTTGGGGCTTCCTGATGAGATGTTTATCCTGCCTCTTGACCTCCCTTAGGCTCCATCCCTCTGAACCTTCCAGCCTGAGGGCATTGATGGTGCAGATGTCCATAGACATGACAAATTATACAATGAAAGGGGATCGCTTCATAGTCGATTTGCTGGACCCAAGATGTCGCTCCCAAGTAGATTTCCATTGATTCAGGTAAGGGATTGTTAAGATTAATTTCCACACATATTATAGCAAAGGAAATAAGCTTTTTATCTAGAGACTGATGAGCTTCTGCAATTGGCTTTCCCAGGAGATTGGCAATCTGGCATAAGATATCTTCCCGCCAAAATTCTAATGGCAGCTACAGGAGACAGACCCAAACAGGCACACTGGCAGGTAACTCCTCAGTAGAATTAAACCCAGGATGCCATGGTTTGACAAACAGACCAAAACAGTCATAAAAATATGGTCCACCCTCAAATATGTGGTTTTTGTCAGCTACAGAAGAGAAATTTACCAGAAAATAGCTATTGGCAGCCAGCAGTATGTCAATATCCCCTTCAACTTGCCAGGTATGCCTCATCCATGCTTCCAGCACTAATTGGGATACACGGATCCCCATGAATTTGCAAATTAGGGTGTGAGCCCCCAGATATTCAAGGTCCTCCTTGACAGAATCTTGGGCAATCACCAGTACCGGTCTGTCTTGGCTGCGTGGGAAACAGCCATTAACCTTTGAAATTTTGAGTTTCTCCCTCAACAAAAATGCCTCTCCACCTGGGAAGCTCCCTCTACGCCCTGCCGTGTTGCCTCTAAACCCTCGCCCACGCCCATGCCCATGCCCACTCCCACGCCATTCTTCTCCTTCCCTCCATATGCTGCCATCGTGCCTCTCAACCAAATTACATACTTTTTACACTTGGAAGATTCATTTTGAATAAAAATACCTAGATATAACAAGAAATTAATTCAACATAGCATGTAGATCAATTCAAATATAGTGAAAATAAGATGAGTAGCATTATTTTTACTATCATTGCAATGGTTCTCATTTAGAGTGGGCAAACATGCACTCTAAGAGATTTCTCAAAATAGACTTAGTGAAAATAGGATGAGTTATCTTGTTTTTACTTTATACAATGGTTATTATTCATATAACATGTAAATCTTTTCAAACATAGTATAAATAGGATGATTAGAATTTGTTTTACTGTCACTAAAATGGTTATCATTTAAAGTGGGTGACTGCCCACTCTAAGAGCTTTCTCAATATGGAATTAGTGTAAATAGGATGAGCAAATTTATTATTACTTTGTGCAATGGTTCTCATTGTTTACACTTGGTTGGTTTCAAATATAACACAAATCAAATGAGTACCATTTTTTAAATTATCTATTCAATGGTTTAAGCTCTTAGAGTGGGTGACCACCAAATCTAAGAGATCTCTTGGGATGGATTCATTTTGAATATAGAAGTTAGATGTTAGGTCTAACAAAATATAAATATAAGATAACTTGTAAGCAATTTTTTGTATTCAATTTTATACTTTATAATATTAAATTGTAATAATAGTTCACAAAAGCTTCTACTAAAAAATTATAATATAGTTATTATATATACATTAATAATTTAAAATAAAGTAAACTCTTCATAATAGTGGTCATGTATTTATTAAATTCAATAAGAACTCTTATAATATAACACATTGTAATAATATTTTACATAATAACAAAAGATTATAAGGGATTTAAAATTAAAGTTCTTGATTTTATAATTCAAAGAGCTTCATCAAGAATGGAATGCACTCTTGTAGGAAAGTTTTTAAGAGCAATACCTAATATCTATGTTTTTAGGTAGTGGGTAGAAAGAAAATGGAATCCTAAGGGCAATATATATATTTTTTGTAATGATCAATAGATTCTTTCTGATTCAATTGAACAGTGTAGAGGATTGTGCCCATATTTTGGTAGGAGGACCTTAGTTTTTTAGCCACTCTAGTCTATTTCTAAGGAAATTGTAATCTAGTTTTGATCTAGATAAGGACATAAATGTTCTACCCATATGGGTTAGACTACCAGGTCTTCTTATTGAGTTTTGGGATGAAGTTATATTTATAAGCATGGATAAGAATTTTGGATATTTAATTACATTTGATAGAGATATAAAGGCTAGATAGAGATTTGCTAATGCAAGATTCTGTGTTAGTGCTTATGTGAAATAAGATTTACCATACGTAGTGTACCTACATACCTCAAAGGGGGAATGGAACCAAAGGATAGAATATAAAAAATCAGCCCTATTATGTACCAAATATAATAATTTGGGTCATATAACTAATATTTACCCCTCCTAGTCCAATAATAAAGGTGTAAAAATGCACAAGAAGGACAAACCCCTATGGAAAAATAAGGATTTGAAAAAACTAGAAACTCTAGTAGAGAAAGAGGGTTCTAGGAATGTCCATTAGTTTACACCTAGAGGACAATGTTTTAAAGGTGGGAGAAGATAGATCCAATCTTATAAATTATAATAAAACTATTGAGGTGTTCTAAGGGGAGGAAATACTTGAAGTAGAACCATTGGTAATTGAATAAGGAAAGATTATATGAAAGTACAATGCATATAGGACTAATTTGTAGAATAATATCTTGGATGATTAAATAGAATTATTGAGCAATAAAGATACCCCAAATCTTATTTCTCAAAATAAATGCTTGGATAAACCTTTAAATGAAGGTATTGAAAAGTTAGGTACTAGAATTGAAGCTCGTGAGTTGGTACACACATAACTACAAGAGATTTCAAGCCTATACGAAGGTTCTTTGGGGGTTAAAAATAGTTGGGGTGACCCCTCAATCTATTAATTCCCTATTTATTCAAATAAATTTGAATGTCTTCATTTATTAGAGGAGCATTTTACAATCTTAAAGTTTATAGAGAATGAAGTGGATCTGATTCAAAAGACATTTGAGAGTTAGGGGGCTATAGGCCAGCTAGTCATGTCTTACCCAAAGGAAACATAATCTAAGAAAAGAGAGTGATGGAAAGAAAATGAAAGTAGAAGCTCTATTGAAGGCATTATTGTCTCCAAATCTTGCACCCTAGAGGAGGGATATTCATGCCTCCTCCAGATTTGGGCAATGTTGGGACATTTCCAGGCCTATGGGTGTGCTTATAAGTGGAAATGAACCTCTAGGTTGAAAGGGCTAGCTCCCTATATTGGATTTTGTGTAATAAAATCTACTGAACTAGCTTGTTTGGATGAAAAGGGTCATAAATTTACATAAATGAAAAGCCTAGTCTAAAATGGTGATACACCAAAAGTTATTATCCACATGTATGCCCTATAATTTTACATAATATAGTAGAATACAAGTCTATTCTTTGAGATATAGAAGATTCCAACATAAATATTTCAATGTAGAGATAAAATGAATGAGATCACACAAGGCAAGTAACTAAAAAAACAACCTGTATAGTCTAGAAAAGGGTTACACATATGCAAAATCTCATATAGTTAGAATGCACTTTGCATGACTTGTTAGATCAAATCTTTGCTAAAAATCATGAAGGATAGGGAAAAAAAGGATAAAAAATCACTTACTATCACTCTAAGTATCTTTCATGCCTAGACAAATGTCTATAACTTAGAAAGAAAACAAACTTATGCTTCTTTGCTTAAAGGTAAGAAAATGGAAAAAAATTCCAACAAGGCTTCATTTTACTATCTATGGATGAAATAAAAATATCCTAAGGGTCTTATTTATAGTAGAGAGAGAGAGAGAGGAGGGACATCCTTTGAACCAAAAAGAGGAATCAAATTTGTTGGAAGTCATTGTCCTCAGTTGCAACTAATTTTTGTCAATGATGCTCATTAGGGCACTCTAATTAATTCATGTCACCTTCTTGAATACCATGGGATTTCCTCCCTAAATATGCTTCCCAACAACTACTTAATATAAATGGGATACTTGGGGAAGGAATAAAAAATGGTCCTTGTCAATAGAACCACTTGTTGGAAATATCTTTCATCCCCAACCACTTTTCCTTGGCTTATTGATTTGTGTAATGGAATGGAAAATATCAATTTTATTTAGTTTGGCTTTATCCTTCCCTTTTGATTGGTCATCAAGGAATGACTTGGATCATAGTTCTATTTCATTGATCTACCATTAGATCAAGATTATAAGCTAAGTAGTTCTAAAAATCTAATTTTCTTCTATCTAGACCCTTTCAAGTTTTTTGAATGACTTCACTTATAAAAATTTATAAGAAAAACACTTGTTTAAACCTGAATTACACCTGCATACCCATTCAATTTTTCTTGCCTACTTCACTTATAAAACTTTATAAGCAAATCACCTTGGGAAACTTGGTTTGCACGACCAAGACCCTTTCAAGTTTTCCAAGCTCTTCTACTTATAAAATTTAGAAGTCAAGCATGTTGGGAAACCTAATTTATATTAATGTCTTTCGGCACATCATGAATCGACCCAATGGCTAGTTGTCCACCTTAAATTTGATGTCCTGTGGCACATCATGGATTGACCTAATGACTAGTTATCCACCTTAAATTTGATGTTCTATGGCACATCATGCATAATTAATTCAGGTTTATTACTCAGGTAATGGCTTGATAATTTTCTTGAAGTAATTCCTTTAGACAAAAGTTCAAAAGAATTCCTTTGGGAATTTTTATTTTAGGTTTTTTGACAAAGGGCATCATGTTCCTTTGAGAACTTTTCCTAAAGGACACCTGTAGGAAAGTGTCCTTCAAAAAAGTTTTGAAGAACACTTGGGAAGGGATAAAAGGCCCCTTCAGAAAATCTCGAAGGGCATTTCCAAAGAAAATGGCCCTTCAAAACTTTTCCAAAGGGAAACCTTTGGGGAAAAAGCCCTTTGGAAAAAATCTGAAGGGTAATCTTGGAAGAATGGGCTAAAAATTGACCCTTTGGAAAAATTCTTGAAGGGCACTTAGACAAAAAATGTCCCTTTAAAAAAATTCTGAAGGGGCATTCAGGAAGAGACAAGGCAAAAGTGCCCTTCAGAAAAGTTCCAAAGGGACACTTGAGCAAAAAGTGCCCTTCAAAAAAGTTCCAAAGAAACACTTGGGGGAAAAAGTACCCTTCAAAAAAGTTTTGAAGGGACACTTATAAAAAAAAGTGCCCTTTATAAAAGTTTTGAAGGGACACTTGGGGGAAAACAAGGCAAGTGAAGTGCCTTCAAAAAATTCTAAAGGGCACTTTGAAGGGAAGTTGCCCTTTGAAACTTTTATGAAGGACACTTTAGGGCTCAGACAAAAAAAGGGCCAAGGCAAAACAAAGTAAAGGGAAAAAAAATGAAGGGAAAATAGAATAAGGAAAGACCAAAAAAACAAAGGCCCAAACACAAAAAATGAGCAAGGAAGAATGAAAACCAACTGAAGAGGAAACACAAATTGTTTATACAGAAAAAGGGACAACAAGCATCAAAAGTGAAAGGAGTTGGTAACCCTTTAGTGACTACCAAAAGAGGAGGAAAAGGAGTGCCATTGGTTCCCCTAAAAGCTTGAAATAAATCCAAATAAGGAAGTATATAAAAGGGTTATTGAGGGTGGAGTAGCATATCGGACATAAACTACACTCCCTTTCAAATAGGGTAAAACTCATAAAAAAGAGAAATAAATGAAAATATTATCCAATAATATTAGGGGCATGAATAGTTATAATAAACATAGTGTTTTTAGGGATTTCAAAAATAATTGTAACCCAACTATGATAGCTATTCGATAACCAAATATGGATGAGAATATTTTTCTAGAGAATAGACCCATACTTTGGAAAGAAGTAGAAGGAGAATGTGTAATTTCTATGGGAGCTTAGGGAAGTTTATTTACATTATGGAATAGAAAGTTTTTGGATGGGTAATTACTATGTAATAATAAGCACCATTTAGTAGCTATTTTCACTAATAAAGAGGATGGTATTCTCTAGATTTTATCAGATATTTATGCTCCCAACTCTCTAGTGGTGTGTAGAAGGTTATATAAATAACTACAAGATTTTATAAGGAATTACAAGGATCTGCATTGGGTGATAACTAGTGATTTCAATACAATGTTGTTATCAGAGGAGAATAAAGGTGGAAATCAAATTTATTCATAAAGTATGGAAGATTTGGCTTCATTCATTTTTGATTGTGGTTTCCTTGATGTGGATTTCAAAGGGCCCCCATTCACCTGGTCAAATAGGAGAATGGAGAAAAACTTAATTCAGGTAAGATCATATAGAGTTTTGATTTCTATCGATTGTATTTCTTATGAGGAATTATTTTTATCATCCCTCATAATGATAGGCTATGGTTATAATTATTGATGATAAAACTAAAAAATAAGGAATGCCCTTTCAGATGGAACACATGTGGTTAAAAAATCTATACATTAAATATATAATATTGAAATGGTGGGCTATCAATGTGCATGATTCAACTATGTTTCAATTGTTGTCAAGAATGAATAATGTAAATAAAAATATAAGAATTCATAAAAAATAAGTGTTTGGAAATGTTTTACTATAAAAGAGTGTTTTAAGAGAATAACTATCCAACTTAGAGGCATCAGTTGCAGTGAATGGATATGATCATCAAACTCTCCTACGGGAAAAATAATTACTTTGTGATTGCTATATGGTAGAAACTAGGGAATAAAGTTTTTGGAGACAAAATTCCAGAGCTATATGGTTAAAGGAAGGGGATAAGAATACCATACTTTTTCATTTGACAACATTAAAACATAGAGCACATAATCAAATTATGGAAATCAAAGGTCTAGATGGGGAATTAAACTCGGGCAAGGAATTTATTAAGGAGGAAAGTGTCAATTTATTCAAGAAGCTCTTTGAGGAGAATTATAAAGTAAACATTAGGATGGAATCCAAATTTATAGATGAGATACCAAATCTTATTAACTAAGAAGATAAAATTAACCTTATATATCTATCATTTAAAGATTAAGTCAAATACTGTGCTTTTGTTGAATAAAGATAAGGTGCTTGTGCTTGCTGGTTTTCCCATAACTTTATTTTAGGTTTTTTGGGAAATCATTGAGGATGATGTGGTTGAGGATGCAAATAAATTTATCTCCTTTAGATAAATTATAAGGGAGTTGAATAATAATTTTATTGTTTTTATTCCCAAAAAGGATGGAGTTAGTAATTTTGTTGATTTTCACCCTATTAGTCTTTGTAATGTTGTTTACAATATTTCACCAAAATTCTATCCTTGCATCTTATTATAGAAACATCATTATAATTTAGTAGGGGGATTTATTCTAGGAAGAAAAATCTAGGATGGCATCATAGTTATTTATGAAACCATTCATTCCATGGATATAATCATTTGTATGGTTGTTAAATTAGATATGAATAAGGCTTGTGATAGGTTGGACTAGAATTTATTAGATAAGGTGATGTTAAAATTTGGATTTTAGGATACGTTTAGGAAAAGTATAAGAAATTTCATATTGACTGTTATGTTATTTGTGATTATTAATGGGGTATCATAAGTCTTCGTTAAAAGTATAAGAGGAATTGGATAAAGGGATCCATGATCTCCTTTCCTCTTTATAATTATGGTTGAGTCTCTTAGAAGAGATTTAATAGGTGCTATCAGAGATGGAGAGTTGAATGGTTTGAAATTGACCCATAATATTGATCCAACTTTGCATTATTAGTTTGTATATGACATTATCATTTTAGTAGAATCATCTATTAGAGAAGCTAAAGAGTTGAGAAGGATCATTTTGAATTATGAAGTAGCTTCAAAATAAAAAATCAATTTTGAGAAAAGTTCAGTCTTATTTTTCAATATCCCTCTAATTAGGTAGAATGAGATTACAACCATTTTGGGTTTTTATATTAAATATATCTCTTTATATTATCTTGGTATGCCTATCTCTAGTAGGAAATTGCCTCTTATGGCATGAAATTCATTACTGGAAAGATTTCAGAGAAATATGACTGGATGAAAGGGTATGTTATTATCTCAAGCAGGGAAAATTATCCTTGTTAATATCACCATCCAAAGTCTTTTGATGTTTTTTATGTCCATGTTCAATATGCCAAAGGTAAGATAAAAAAAATATAAAAAAATTAAGAGAAGATTTTTATGGGCTGACACATAAGAAAAATATAAGATTTCTTTAGTTGTTTGGGAAATAGTTTATACCCAAAAGAGTAATGGAGGATTGGGATTAAGGATAGTAAAGTGGATAAATAAATCCCTTATTACCAAATTGGATTGGTGATTTATCACAAACTCCACTTATTATTCCATAATATTACATGCCAAATACTTAGACTCAAAAGAGGCTTTAAGATTTTTGGAAGAGTAATTTGTTAATGGATTTTATTTCTAATTTTTTTGGTTTATTATAGATATTATATTCTAAATGGTGTAAGTTTAAATTGAAAAATGGGAATAAGGTAATGTTTTGTGAGGATACGTGGTTAATGGATCAGCCTCTAATGAACATAGAGTTGTGGAATCAAATTAGTATTATTTTTCAAATAAGAATTTGGTAATAAAGTGCAAGAGTATACTGAAGTAAATGAAAGAATAAGTTCTTGGAGATAGTTGGGGAGTGAAGCTTTAGGAGTGGAGGGTAATATTATTTTTAAAGATTTGATTTCTAGGGTAAATTCTTATCATATTCCCAACATCATGAAAGAAGATGAATTGTTTTGGAGGGATTCATTTGATGGGAAATACAGTGTGAAATTTAGGTATAAGTTGATCTCAAATATTCCTAAAGTATACATTCTTTGGGGTAAGCTATCGGATGAGAATATCATCTCTAAGATAAACATTTTCTTGTGGTTATCTCTCTAGAATAAGATTTTGACAATAGGAAACCTTCTAATAAGGGATATAATTATTGTTAATAGATGCCCTTTGTGTAAGAATGAGAATGAAATAGTTTCTTATTTTATGATTTGATGTTCTTATACTAATGTGATATGGAGTGTTTTATTGGATATATTTCAAATCAACTAGGTGCATCCTATCACAGTGTTAGATCTCTGGTTGGACTCGTATCTTCCATTCCAAAATAAGAATATAAGTTATATTTGATGAATATCAATACCTCATATATTATGGAGCATATGGACATAGAGAAATAACATGATTTTTAGGGGTAAGAAGATTTCCAACTTAGTGGTGGCTATATATAAAGGAAAATGTAGTGGATCTATTAATCAATCCTAAATCAAAGAAGATAAATCCTACTTACACTTCCAATTATTGATACATTATATATTCAGGGTTATGACCAAGATGGATCTGCTAGACCTAACCAAGGGATATATTATCACTAGAGAGGGTGCCAAATCCTCTAGTCAAGTAACACTATGTGATAACCCTAGATAGGTCCTATTTTTTCATATTCACTAAGTAAATACAAAGCAAAGCAAATTATAATCTAGTGCTCACCAAATATTATGGCACAAAGTTGGTGAAATAAACATAAAAAGTAAACACACATAAGAGAATCCTGATTAAGCTATGTATAGGAAAAACCCTAATTCATGGAGAGAGAAATATATATAAAAGCCATTAATTATGCTACTTATATCTAATAAAATAGAGGAGTAAAGATAGAGACACTCACCTTGAAGATAAACCTATTGAGACTCAATATATCCTTTGGACAAAGGTGTTTTACAAGAGGTTATTATGATTTATAAGGATCACTATGAAAGGTATAAGCATCTAAGACTTTTACACAAGATAAGATTCTTCTCTAAGTATAAACCCTAAGCAATAGCTCCTCAAGTAGAATAGTGGAAAAGAAGATTGTAAATAAGTACAAATGAATAATTAAATCTTATATCTATTTATATAATGGTGAAATGAATGTGTATATATAGTTGAATCTAACCCTAAACCTTTCTAAAAGTTTAGTTAACAAGGTCGGCCCAATTGACTTTGTATCATTAATTGATGAAAATAATTTAGTTCCCAATCTAGGTCGATCAAGGCTAACCTAAGCTCATAACATGTTTTTAATAATTTGAATATAGGGTCAACCTAGGATAACAGTGTAATATAAACTATCAAAAAAGGGTTTAGGCTTAAGAAAGGGCTAAGTAAGGTGGTGAATTATTTGGGGGAGATGCAAGATAGGAGGTAAGGCTTCAAGAAGTATATACGATAAGGTTGTGTAGATAACAAGTGGTAGTATAGGGGATAAAAATCTTGTGAAGTACCAATGGTATGCCCACCCCTTTCTTGGTGAACCCTTTAAAGCATGCACTTAGAGAGATTAAGACTTGAAGAGTTCCTACAAGAGATAAAGCAATAGTAATTGATAAAGTTTGAAAATATTATGTGTATACATATGCCCCACTTAAATCTCATCATGTGTCATGTAGGTGAAATAGGGGATGATGCTTTATGAAAAGAACATAGAAAAACACAATGCTGAAGCTAAAAAATTGTATTATTTTAAAGCATAAAATAAATTAAAGTAAATGACTGAAAGGGGAATAACTAAAAAATAAAAGTAATGTATTCTTACTTTGACTTACCTTTATCACTATATGGTTGTCTACTATGTTTTTAGTTTTGATCATAAAGGGCACAAAGATTGATTTGGAGAAACCCAAGGATACAAAACTAAATATCAAAAACAAAAAAACTTAGGAAAACCAAGATAACTAATGTTATGTAGCATATGTACTTGGAAAATTGGTAATCTGGGTTGATACATGTTAAGTTAGGACCAAATGACCAAACCAAAATTTTATATTAAATTAGGTAACTAAAAATCCAAGACTAATAAATGACCAAAGAACTCAAAAAAGTATTCCTTAAGTAATAAATACAAACAAACCAATTAAAACTAAGGATATAACTAAAAATGGTAATCAAACATCAATAGAAAAAGGATATAAAAGGAAAAATAACATTGGTGATTGAAAATTAACAAGCCAACCTCACTTAATAATATCAAAAGTACAAAAACTAGAAATAAAAGTAGTTGTTTGAAAAAAAGGAAGTACAATAATTTTTTTATAAATGGACGCAGTTGTCTAAAAAATGGGAAATGATAATGATTGAAATTTTCTCAAGTAAATAAACCAAGGTAATTCTAAAAATGTAAAGCAATGGTGTAAATAAAGTAATCCATAGTTACTCAAGCATATTGTTTTGTTCTAAGGATAGATAAAACTGAAACAAGGTAGTGCTAACATGTTTTTAAGATGTGAATAAGAGGGAATATAGAAGTGGGAAAATATATTTAGAATACAACTTACCTATCAAGAAGGGAAATGAAATGTGTGGCAGGGAATATGAAAGAAAAATCAAGGTAAGGTAACTCTTTATCAAAGTTAAGACACTTATAGTAAGTTTGTCAAAAAATAGTACTATCGAGATTAAGGACTCTAGAGAACTTATATTAACCACACAAATATTATGTCACCAAATTAAGTATGAATATCATCCCATGAAGGTTATATGCATGAAAATTGAAATGGACCTACCTTCTCACAGTGTGTTTCCCATTCCTCAAGACCCCTTACATAGTCATTAGTTTATTATGAATATTAGGTACTTGCATGAGAATTTAGGTATAATTAATAGATTATTTTGAAGTCTCTTATCCATAATATACTAGACTACCTTAGCCTAATGGACCTTGGATCTATCATGAGGCCAACTGTGGAGTTTGATTTTTTATTGGAGAAAGGATATATGCTATGAATAATGTCTTTTGGTGTAATTTTGACTTTTGACTTTGTATGTTGCCTTTTGATCATTACATTTTGTTTTAAATGATTATATTTTTAACTTTTGATGGATTTTTCAATTCCTCTTCCATATGGATTCAAAGAACTAAACATGGTTGCTAACAATGTCTAACATTTGAAAACTTTAGACTTGGTTTCTAATAAAGATAAATTACATAGCATGTTGTCTAAGAGTCTTGTTAATTCATGTGAAATAAAATTTTATCTTGAATTCAACCTTGTTTTATCCAAAGTGGATTGAAAGGAAATAAAGGGAAAAATAACATGAAACAATTTGAATTACTTCAAATCATAAAAAATGTTGGCAAAGGTAAAAAGGGATACAATTATACGTAATCATAAGAATGTATAGAATTATAGGGAAACATTATAACATAGTTTGTTGTGTAAATTTTATCTAAAAAATAAACAAAATCCAAAAATGAGAACAAGGGATCACAAATTTGTAGCCATTTCTTAACATTCTAGAAAAGGGGCACTAAATTAAAAGATGGTAATTTTGTAAGGAGGGCCTAGTCCTATCCATGGTATTACACTAAAATTCATAAAAGAGAAACCCAAAAAGGTAAAAATGGTATTTACGAGGAGAGCTTGGTCCTATACATGGTATTACACTACAACTCACAAAAGAGAAAATCAAAGAGAATGAAAAGCATGTGTGAAAGTAAAATTAGAATAATGGTATTTGAGAGGAGGGCATGGTCCTATCCATGGTATTATATTTCAGATCATAAAGGATAAACCCAAGAGGGTGCATAAAGCATTTGAAGATAACAAAACAATAACAAAAAAAGGAATTCATGAAGAAAATTGGGTCCTATCCATGGTATTACAATGTAACTCATGAGAAAAAGAAACCAAAGGACCAAGACAAAGAACAGAGGTTTGTGAAAAAAAAACTACTCTAGAGGGTGAGACCCATGTATAAATCCTACAAAAATTGTTTATAATTATGATAAGAAGGAAAATATCTAAGAAAAATATTTCTTTAAAAATTATGCATTAATGAGCTCTTTAAAAACATGGACTTCATTAGTTTGGAGGTGATAGGTGTTAGAACCAAGAATATTTATCACTAAATAAGGCCCCCACCATTTTTGGGATTATTTAAATTTTTTGTCATGGGTATAGTATAATTTAAGGACTAGATCACCAACATTTAAAGTGCATACTTTAACCTTTTTGTTATGTTGCTTGGCAATATGAGCCTTGTATTGACAATTATGTTGTAAAGTGGTTAGATGATGTTCATTGAGAATATCAAGAGCATGAAGGTGAGATTCATATAATTCATCATTAGGTATGATACCATGAATGGATATATTTAGGGAGGGAATATCAACTTATAATTGATGGAAAAACTCAAAAACATAGATTAGCGATAACAATGTTGCTCTGGTGGCAGTGTGTATACTCATGCGATAGGTCCAAAGTATGGTATATAAATGAATGTGCCAATCCATTTGGGTTTCATGGATGGTATTTTAAAGGTTTTATTGAGTATATTATTTGTGGCCTCATATTGGCCATTTAATTATGAATGATAAGGTGTAGAAAATTTGTGGCGTATTTTAAATTTAGCACATAGTTATTTCACGCCCTTATTTTTGAAATTGACATCATTATAAGAAATGATAGTATGGGAACTATAAAATCATAAATGATTTGGTTAAGGATAAAATTAGAAATATTATTTCTTGTGACATTGATGAGAGGCATGGATTATACCCATTTGGTAGAATATTCAGTATTCATGATGATAAAAACATGCCCATCCTATGATTAGGTAGTTTGCCTATGAGATCTAATCCCCACATATAAAAGGGCCAAGAAAATTCCATAGTTTGGATCTTGAATAATGGAGAATGGATTAGATCATCATGAAGTTATTAAGGACTACACTTTTTAGTGAACTTGATAGCATCCTTTTCAAGAGAGGCCAAAAGTATCCCATACGTAGGCATTTGCATGCTGTAATATGTCAATTACAGTGACCATCATAAATTTCCCCATATGCTTGTTCAAAGAGAGGAGGGACCTATTATTTCATTACATAATGGAATAAGGTAACTTTAGTGTTATGATAATAAAGGGTGTTATATCAAAAGACATATTTAAAGGCTTATTTGTGAATTTAAGTCTTTTCACAAGAATCTATATTTGGAGAATAAGTTTGATGGTCAAAGAATTGGATAATGTCTTTATACCACAAGCTCTATCAAATGGTGACAACTTCAAAATGATAGATAAGTGAATCTTGTGGTTGGATATAATATGGGGATTTTATTATTTAAACAAGAAATTTATAATTAGTGAGAACTTAGTGCAGATGAAATAAGGATGCTTAAGAATTAGGAGAGTTAGTGATAGAGTTTTGATTTATTGTAATGGGATTAATGGTAAAATAAGTGAATTATTTGGCAAGGGTAGTGGCAATTTGATGATAAGTGATAATATTTTTAATTTTACATTGATAATCACCATTAACCTAATGATAAATGCATTGGGAGTCACCCAAAACATGTAGATATGTAATGTCTAAGTCAAGTGATGCTCTAATGCCTAAGATTAATGCTTCATATTATAACATGTTACTAATGACATAAAAGGTAAGACATAATGCCAAAGGTATAATTTTACCATGAGTAATAGTGAGTATAAAACTTGCCCCAAATCCTTGGAGACATTTGATGCCATATAAATGAAGGGTCCAGGTGTCTTCATATAAATCAATGTTGATTTCAAGAATTTATTTGATAAACTTTAGATTTAGGAGTATCAAGAATGAGATGAAATCTTCTTGATTACTTGATTTTAAATTATTAGGGAAGTTATGAAATTAATATTTAAGAGAGATAGCTTGATTGAGACCTTCAATATATAGAATGTTATCTTCAGGGAGACTATCTTGAAGATGATTGGTAATGGGTATGGGTGCCACTATGAGTTGGTTGACAATGAATAATCATTTGACAAATTTTTGTGTGATTATGTAGAAATCAAATTAAATTAAAAGAATTATCCAATTGTTAATTATATCTCCATGTAAAAAGGCTTTTGAGAAAAAGTGACAAAGTGGGTCAGAATGAACTATGACATAAATTATTTGATAAAGCATTTAGTGACAGAGCTTTTTAGATGATAAATAGATACTAAGGAAATCATGTTATACTTTGGTATAACATTTTTTATAATCAATGAGGCCTTAATAATATAGTATATATCATAATCTCTTCTAATATCATCTTGTTGGGAAAACATTTCCCCAACTGATATGGGTGTAGAGGAAGTGTAAAAAATTAAAGGACAATCATTAGAAGGTGGATGAAGGGTGGGAATATGGAGTAATGATTATTTCATGTTTTAAAATGCCTTATGGAAAGGATCAATCCATTATAAAGCATTAACTTTTGTTATAAGGGAATTAATAGATAATGTGATAAGCCATTTTAGGGATAAATTATCGGATTACCCTGACCTTGCTAAGGTAAGTATGAATATATGGAATGGAATGAGGAATAGGCATGTTGATAGTAGTGTTGATATTAGTAGTATTGACATAAATAAAACAAATAGAGATTAAGAAACCTAGTAATTTACTGGATGTAACACTAAAAACACATTTTTAGGATTTAAGTCTAACTTTTTTTTTGATGAGTTGATTACAGATGATGGTAAGATCAAAAAGATGAGTTTTGAAAATTTTGTATTTGGAAATGATATCATCCACATAGGTTTTCATAATATTATGGATAAGGCCATGAAAAATATGGGTCATATCCTATTGATAGGTAGCTTTGGTGTTTTTAAGGCCGAAGGGAATTTTAACATAATAATAGGTGCCCCATTTTATGTTGAAAGTTGTCTTATATTAGTCTTTGAGGGTGATATAGATTTGATTATATCTCAAAAAATAATCCATGATGGATAAAATTTCATATATAGTAATGGAATCGATGATGACATCTATCAAAGGTAATGTAAAGTTATCCTTGGGACAAACAAGATTGAGATTATAAAAATTGATTCAAATATGAATGACCATGGTGAATTTTTTATGAACAGGGACAACGTTTGAAACCCATTTGGAATAGTCCACAAGTTTTATAAAATTTTCATGTAATTGTTTAATAATTTCTTTATGGCATAAGGTGGAAACTTTAGGGGGAATTTTTTTCTATTTTTATTGAATGGGTTTGGCATAAGGACATGTGATGATGCTATGTACCATGATACTAAGATCGATGCCAGACATGCCCTCATATGACCAAGTGAAAATTCATGATATTTATCAAAGACTAAGCTAAATTTTTCATGTTTAATTGGTTTAATTTCTCTATAAAATATTATAGGTTAATGAAACAAGGGTGTGCCATATTCAATTCTTGTAGTTTACTTGATAAGCATAACATTTCCATCTTGAAAATGATATGGGGAAATAGGAAGAGAGGAAATGGGATTAGTTTTAAGATCAATGATAGTAGTGAAGTTGTTAAAATAAGAGGACTTGCACTTAAATTTCCCAAGTTTGTGATGTTGCTGAGGAAGTTGAGGTTCTTAGGCATGAAGAAATTTAAGGATAACTTCATCACTAGGTAACATGAGTAGAGGCCCATAATATTCCACATATATTTCAAGATAAATGATTTTATTACCATGATGATCATATTCAGAATGTATCTAGTGTACATCTTTGGCCTTGGCATTGAGTGTGATCTCAAGAATGTTGATGAGATTTAATTGGTATATCTTTGGAATCATTGATAAAAAGACGATCAGGTAGAATGACTAGTGTGATAGGAGGTATAGAAGGTTCCAAAAGTGAAAAATATTTGAGGGGTAAGATTTATTCAATCACCCAAGGAGTATTGAGAAGTGGAAAATTAACTGAAGGTACATGACCTTCAGGTTCTAAATCAAAATCCATGGAAATAGTATGAACATAATGATTAAAATCATGTATTTGGGGTAAAGTTTTATGATAATGTTGAACATCCGAATCTCTTGATTAAGCTTGGGACATAATGTAATTATCATCATAACTTGGATAAATAGTATATGATTGTGACTCAGAAGGAACTTCAGAAGGTGAGATGCCTAAATCACTAAATTTATGTGGTGACATAATTAAAGGATATTGAAATAGTTTAGCCACTCCATAGTCATTACACATGAAATCATCTTCTATATAAGATCATGTGATGGAAATCAATGCTCTCATTCATAAGAGGGATGGTACAATCATGAGGTATTAAGGAAGGAGGAAGCCATTCCAAGATATAAGGAGGTATATTTGTAGTATTGCATGTATTTTATAAATTATTGGGCTAATCATTGTCAGAATTGGCAAGAGTGACATGTAAATATAGATTCATATTGATGAATTTAGGTAAAGGGGTAATATTAATTTTAGGAATAGTGGGAATATAATATTGAGATTTAGGATTAGGAAGATGAATAATCTAGGGGTTAGGATCAACCTCATGTTTATACCATTTTCCATTATAAATGAACTTGATACATTTGATTTCGGAAGAGGCAATAGACCTCATATAATAAGTCCATGGGCATCCTATAAGCATATTAAAAGATAGTGGTAAATCAAGGACCATAATCTTAGTACACATAAATTTGGGTCCAATATTAAGAGGGAGCCAAATACAACCAAGTGGATTTTTATTGGTCTTGTTTAATCCACAACATGTCAAATGAGTTTTCTTGAGATGATCTTTATTATATCCAAGTTTTTGAATGAGCCAAATAGATGCCACATTAATTCTCAACCATTCATCTACTAATACTTTATGAATGAGGGTGGTATTAATGTCTATTTTCATAAATAGGGGTGGATCATTAAATCAAAAGAGGATTTTATCATTAATCATGTCTTCTTTAAGGAACTCTATGAAAGGTTTTAAAGAATTACAAATAGATTCAATGGTATGAAATTCTATTGGTTGAGGCTCATGAGAAGATGGTTCCTCTTCTAAGGGATATGGATCTTTGATTTCTTGAAGTTGTTACATTAATAATTTATGATTATAAGCAGAGGTGTGAACTAAATCCATGAGAGGAATTTTTCAAGGCACAGAGTTAAGTTCTTATAAGAATCTACAATGAATTTTGGAATAAGAAGAACTAATACGAGGCTTGGAAGGTAAGATATATTTAGGATCATGAGAAGTGGTTGGAAATTCAGAAGGAGAAAGTGGTTCTTCATTGACTTTCAAAGGTAAGTGAGTACTAGTAGTATATTTGAGGAGTTTCTCTTCTACATATGTTTTTTTGGTTTTGTGAGGAGATATTTGTGAGCTAGTTTGCATCAATAATTAACCATTAACATAATATTGATGACATATTTTGATAATGGAATTAAGATTGAATGAATCACCAAGCATAAAATAAACAACAAATTTTGTGATCCCTCAACATGTTTCATGGTAATGACCTATATCATCATGGAACCAAAAAATTTGATTAGGATCATACAATTTAGGGGGATTATTAGGGTATGTGAATGGTTTAGAGGGTGATATATATTTTTTCATTTGTTGCATTATTAATGGTATATGTGAAGGTTTTTTAATTTAGCTACTCTTGGTTTGGGTCGAGGAGGATTTATAGTTATCACATTGGTTGAATGTTGGAAATATCCCTTGATGATTTTAGTATTAGGTTCAAACTATTTCAGTAAGAAGTCTTAAAGCTTAGCTTGGTAAATAACATCATTTAAAGTTTGGGGAGTGAAATTTTGACCCTTATATTGGAGTGAAGGTATTAATGATGTTATAAAGAGTTTAAACAAGTTGTTATCATTTATATTTTGATTGACCTTGTGAGCCAAATATTTCTATTGTTTGATAAAATCATGAGCCAATTTAGTAGGAAATTGCTTAGCATTGATGAAATGACTAAGGTAATTTTATAAAAGATCATTATGTTGGAATTAGTTAACTTGATGATTAAATAAATCCTCTAGTTGCCATATATAATGTTGGGGAAGTTGGTTATACCATTCTAATACATCGCCTATGAAGGTTTTAACTAAAAGTTTAGTTTTGGTGAAAGTATTAGTTTCGATCCAATTTTTTTAAATATTATCAAATGCCTTAAGAAAATATGTAAGGTATTTAGTCCCATCATATTTGATGGATGGATATATATTATCAATGATAATGGATATGATTAAAAGGACTAAAGACTCATTGTGGAAGTGTTGAAGCATCTTATTATGCATGATAGGTTGGGGAATGACATTTCCCACAACATCTCTAAGAGGTTGAGGGATAAATTTTTTATTATTTTGAGGGAGAAGAATATGGGGTTGATTATCCATGTTGATAAAATGATGTTGTAGTTGCATCATTTGGAAGGTGTTATATGTTTTCATGATGTTCATTTGTTTCACTATTTGTGTAAGAATTTGAGTTTTATCAATTGGTGGGTTAATGTTTGTAGGATGCTTCCCCAAATTGGTAATAAGGGGAGGGTTACTAGGTGGAAAATTTCTTGTGGGTTTATTGGATAATATTGTATCAATTGACCCCACATTATGGTGATATGATTAAAGATGGGAATTGTCTTGATAAGTATAAAAAATATCTAAACCACTAATCTCATTTATTAGAGTGATTTGAACCATGTTGAAATCAAAAGATGAGGGAGGAGAAAAGATGCTCCAAGAGTAAGGATCCTCTTAGGTAGTGAAGTTAAAAATAAAAGAACATCCCATATAACATCTAAATGGATTAAGGTTATACAAAAAGATTATAATAGGGGATTTCATGATGCTTGAAAAAAAATATGAGATCAAGAAATAAATAATATAAATAAAGATAGAGTCAGCCACTCATAGAATAGTATCGACCAATAAGTACAGATTCAACTGGGTCGATAGAGTCTATGAGAAAGGTCCATAGAATAGGAAGCAAAAAACATAGTAAAATGGGTTGATTGTGTGCTGTAGATGATAAAATTAGGATAGAATAAAAAGATACATAGTTATATGGGTTGACTATGTACTATAGATGAAGAAACTAAATAGATGAAAAAGATACATAGTTAGATAGGTAAATTGTGTACTTGAGAAGGGGAAACTAAATAGCCTAAAAAGATACACATCCATGTAGAGTGACTATGTACTAAAGGTAAACAATATTTATAGTCTATAAGATAATGTATTAACATAGATAATAACATTCTAAAAATAAAGAATGATTTTTCAAGATAATATATAAGCAAATGAAATTAAACAAACAAGTAATTAGATCAATGTGATTGATCCAATTGGAACACACAACATAAACATTACACCAATGTTAGCCGATGCAAGTTTTATAAATATAAAATACAATGATTAAAGAGAAAGCAACAAATTGAAAGTAAATGCTAACTAATTGGTCATTCCTTAGTGTTATTAAGTTATAATGAAGTTTAAATTTAATGTGATGGGAAGTTGGCTGTAAGAAGGAACTAGAAAGTAATCTAAAGATGGTTTCAAGAAGTTTAGGTTGAAAGGGATATGTATTGGCAATGATAATGGCTTGGTATTTGGGACTACCCCCTCACTTCACAATATTATAGTAATAAGGGTGTTGGGTGCTTTGAAAATATATTACATCAACCACGTATTTATACTTGGTCAGAAAACCAAGTCATCTTCCCCTTGGTGATGAAATCCAAGTAGGCAGACTTTAGGAAGACAAACGTTTAATGATTTTTGTGTGTAAAGTGATCTATAAGTGTGTGTAAAAGATAAAAACAATGTGAAAAAATTGGTAAATTGGAAAACCACCTAATTAATATATGTTTGTTATTCTAAGCATGAATGCAATTGAAATGAGAGTGAATTAATTACTAGTAAAAGGAGGTTAGTTTCTTGACTTTGAAGAGTAAAAAATCAATTAAGGTATTAATGTATGCAAATAATGCATAATAGATTCAACTAAGTCCTTAATATTATATATATGTAAGATCTAGAATAACATAGTTGAACATGTTGACTATGTCTTCTAGATAGAATATAAGCTACATAACTATGTCGAACTAGTCAACCTAGTTGGCTGTAGAGTTATAATTTTATAGACTAAAAACTTGTAAAAAATAGTTCTAAGAAAGGAAAAATAAAATGACAGAGAAGGTAAAAATGAACCTTGGTTGGATTGAATATGTTTAGATCACAAAAAATTGTGTTGTGATGCTCAAGTCTTGATTTAAAAATTCTGTTAACAGAGTCAACTGGCTTGATAGAGTTTGCAAAATCTATGTGCTGAATTGCAGTTATGGATAGAGTCAATTAGATTAACTATGTTTGAAAACCTATATTTTGAAAATGGATAATTATGAATAGAGTTTATTAGTTTGACTATATGAAAATTTGTAACTTAGGAAGAAGACTATGCCAAACTAATTGATGTAGTCACATGTATTTGGAGAATACCTACATAGACAAAATAGAATCATTTTAGGGTGACTGCATGTTAAACCTATGTAAATACTATTATAAATATATTGATAATTTTGATATAATACTAAAAAAATATAAATACAATGAATGATAAAATAAAATCAAGAAAGAACCTACAAAGGTTTGGTTCACATTGGGTTCCCCATAATGTATACAAAATAAAATGCAACTGATCTATTAATCAATCCTAGTTCAGAGAAGATAAATTCTACTTACACTTCTGATTATTGATATATTATATATTTAGGGTCATGACCAAGATGGATCTTTTAGACCTAACCAATGGATATCTTACCATAATAACATTGCTATAGAGGGTTTGAAAGCCTCTAGTCAAGAAAAAATATGCAATAACCCTAGATAGGTCCTATGTTTTCACATTCACTAAGTAAATGCAAATCAAAGTAAAGTATAATATAGTGCTCACCAAAGCTTGTAGTATAAAGTGGGGGTAATAAACATAAAAATTAAACATGCATAGGAAAATCTTAATTATGTTATGTATAGGCAAAACCCTAATTCATGGAGAGAAATATATTCAAAATCCATTACTTATGCTAATTTTAATCTACTAAAATAGAGGATTAAAGTTAGAGATACTTACCTTGAAGATGAACCCATCAAGTCGTAATCTCTCCCTTAGTTGAAGGTGCTTCACAAGAGGTTATTGTGTCTTGTAAGGATCACTAATAAAATCCTAATCATCCAAGACTTTTCCAAAAGACAAGATTATTCTCCAAGTATAATCCCTAAGCAATAGCTCCTCGAGTAGAATGGTGGAAGAGTAGATTGTAAAAAATTGAAAATGAATAATTAACTCTTGTTTTTCTTTTTATAAATGAAAAAATGAATGTGTATATATATATAAATCTAACCCTAAACCTTTATAAAATTTTAGCGGATAGGGTTATCCTAATTGACTCTATATCATTAATTAATTAAAATAAGTTAGGTCTTGGTCTAGGTCAGCCAAGGCCAATCTAGACCCATAACATGTTTTTAATAATTTGAATATAGGGTCAGCCTAGGTTGATAGTGTAATGTAAACTATAAAAAAAGGGTTTTAGTCTTGGGAAGGGGTTAATTAAGGTGGTGAATTATTTGGGGGAACATACAAGAAAGGAGGTAAGGCTTAGGGAAGTGTATAGGAGTAGGCTGTGTAGATAACAAGTGGTAGTATAGGGGAAAATGATCCTATAAAGCAATAATGGTCTACCCACCCCTTTATTAGTACATCATTTAAGGCATGTACTCAAAGAGATTGAGACTCGATGGGTTCTCATAAGAGTGAAAACATCATTAATTGATTAATTTTGAAAATATTATGTGTATACAGTGGCCAATAAGATTTATGAAAGAGTCATGGAAAACTTTAAAAACACTCCTACTAGTAAACCCAAAAACATGATTGAGGAGGAGACAAATATTGATGTTAATTGGTATATTTAAGTTCAAAATAGAAGTGTAAGTGACCCAAGATCTAAAGTTAAGAATTTAGTTAAGTATATGGTCCCATCTCCTGGTTAGGTCAAACTCAATTTTGATAGGGCATCTAAGGGGAACCTAGGGGATTCAGGAGGAGGAGGAATTCAAAAAGATGATAAAGGTAATTTTATTGTAGCCTATGTGGGAGGAATAGGCAATTAGACTAATCACCGGGCTAAATCACTTACATTTTTATGGGGATTGAGGATAATAAAAGATCTAGGGGTTAGAATAATGGTGATTGAGGTGACTCACTTAATATTATCAAATATTTATCTAAGAAGAGTTTAGTTAGCTGGAGCATAAGACATAATATAAGAATCCCTCATGATTATTTAGTCATTTTTGGAAGTCATGATAAAATATGTATATAGAGAAGGGAATTATATAGCTAGTTGGTTTTCTAATTAAGGGGTGGCCTCTATGAGATTAAGAAAATGGTTTAGTAAGGAAGGATTCCTTGGACCCATATGTTAGAGGATTGAATTGGAATCCCCAAATATAACTAAGGAGTATATTAATCATGATTAGGGAAAACCTACTTGTTTATTATTTTATCATTATTTTGGTGTGCAAAAATGATGAGACTACAACTATTAGTTGGCACACCAAGACTAAAAATATTGAAAGCATGAAGGTCATGATTAAAAAGGGGGAATAATTATTTTAAACCATATAAACCTTTTAAGCATTATCTTGAGTCATGTGTGAAGTTTGTATGTAAGCATGGGCATGAGGAAAGAGATGACCATAGTTATTCCATATATGCTAATTGATTTGAGGGTATTACGATGAGAGGGGATATGTTGAGAATTGAGCCAATTATTTCATATTATTTGAAGGAATATAGAAAGTGTGGCAAGCTCTTCAAGTAGGAGGAATGGTTGACTTTATGTAGAAAGTGGAGGGGCACAAAAAGCACATTTTAGATGCTTTGGTGAAAGGGTGGAATAATATAATGATGATATTTAATGGTGTGTATATGTAAATTATGGGGTATTTTATATCCCAGGTCATTGGGCTCAAAGTAGAGGTCACCAAGATTTTAAAAATAGGTAGGGATTTAAAGGATGAAAAGGACAAGTTTCTGCTAGATAGAGAACTTTTACCCCTATATAATGATTTCTACTGGGAAGAGTTACCTCAAGCTTTTGACTTTTTTTCCAAACAAGTCATTCTATATATCAAACTTGAAGGTAGGTAGAATGTAGTTCATATGTATCATTTTTTTTCTTAACTACTTTTGACATCATATTCCTATAAGTTTACCCTTTTACATTTTGCATTCTCTTGAGAGATTCATCATGGATGTAAAGAGGGGGAAGAAAAAATAAACCCTCCATCAAGTTGTTATTTTCATGATTCATAAGTATTTAAGGGTACGAAAAAGAGTTTAGAGTGCTTCCCTATGTCAATAAAGTAGGAAATTTTCATGGGGGATCTAAACACAAATTGAGAAGTGCTTTGAAATTCAAGAGGCATGATCTAGGTGGAAGAGTAATTATGGACTTAAAAAAAAAAATTCCAATGATAATTCATTGGATATTTGGGAAGATAATGAAGAGAATGCATTAGAGGGTTTATATTTATTCAAGACTATAACTACCTTGTCAACTATGGAGGGAAAAATGCCTAGGAAACATAAATTCAAGGAGGGGGAAATTGAAATTGAAAATGTTAATCCCTTTGAGGCAGGTAATTCTACTAGAAAAATCAACCTCAATGTTGAGTTTTTTAATATAGATGAAACCTTGAAAAGCCAAATAAAGGAAGATAAAATAGAGGAATAACTAGAGCTTAAAAATCAATTCTTAGATGGTTCATGCAGGAGAATTTCTCCTTAAATGAATAGGTCAAAACATTTTTTTAAGAGAATAACCATTAATAGAATATGATTGATCACAACGAGATGGAAAATCAAGTAAAGAGACTTAGAGATAGAGTCTCTATATTAGAGAAATAAAACAATGAGTTGAAAGAAAATAATAATATTCTTGTGGCTATGAGAAAAGCATCCATGAAAGATAGTTTAGCTACAATTGAGTCTCTTAGGATACTATTGGGAGGCATGAAGAAAAAAGGTGAGACCAACAAGAAGGTTAAATACAAAGAATGTGACAAGGAGATTGGGCATACCTCTCATATGTATTAGTGGATGGACTTGAAACTAAAAAGCATGATCAAAAACTAGGAAGAGGCCTTTAAAAGATGAAAAATCTAGTTGTCCTCTCACTATTTTAATGTTATTTTTTACTATATTCATACTTTGATGTAATCTCTTTGTTTTATAGTAGACTTTACTAATTTTATAGACTTTAGTGAAATTTTTTGCTTGTCTCTTGTATAGGGCTAGGTTGCTAGTTCAAAAAACCCTATTTTCCCTCATAATAATAAAGAAAAATAGTTTACATAATATTAAAAATATTAAATGTTTTACTCATTATAAATAGTTTACTCATTATAGTAATAGTTTAAATTTATTATTAAATATTAATATGCTACATAAAGTAAAATATTAATAATAATGGTTATGTAATTATTACATTGAATATTAAATCTTACAATATAACATATTTTAATAATATTTTACATAATATAAATAAAATTAAGTATTTTACACATTACAAGTATTTAGCACATTATAAATAGTTTACAGATTGCAGTAATAGTGTACATTAAATATTAAAATATAGTCACATTGTTATAACATTTAAATAACTTTACAAATTGTAGTTATTACTTTACATAGTCTTTTACTTAAAAATTATAAAAGTTGTAATTATTTAAAAAATTCACATAATTTATAAAATTGTAAGTTTTCAATAATAGTATAAATATATTTAATTCTAATTCAACATAACATCATATGATATACCATTATAATAATTTTTTCATAAATTTTATTATAGAAATTATAATAATTTATAGTTTATTTAAAATAATATTAGTTATGCAATATTTACTATTGTAAAAAAAATTATTAAGATTTTATATTTATGCACATGTAAATATTACATGCAATATTAAATATTACTGTAAAAACACATAAAAATGAATTCAAAAAATGTTTAAAAAACATGATAAGAAGTTTGATTTTATAAAATAATATTAATTTAATTTTAATATTATGAGGTTGTGCTAGTAGTTTATGCATTTAAAAAAGTAAAAAAATTGAATATAATTTTTTTATAATTTATTTATATTTAATATATTAAAAAATTATAAATATCAAATTTAATAATGATTTAAAAATGTGGAACTAAAATAATCTATATTCAATTATTAACTTTTGATGTAACAAATTAAAAAAATAAATCTTAAATAATTTATATATCAATTTGGAATGAATACTCTATTATGTGTAAAATATTAATCAAGATTTGATATTATAATACTTATTATAACATTTGATATTGGTATAATAATTTGTTATATATTAAATATTATTTTTTAAATTCTTTATTAATTTTATGTGACATATTCAAATAAAAAACATCATAATTTGAATGTGGGATAATTTCAAAGATGACATATTTAAAATTTGAATATGCCACCATAATAATTTTCATCTCAAAATTTCAATGCAACTCATAAATCTTATCTTCAAATATTTAAAATTTTAAAATGTCATGTTTTTAATCTGAGCAATTTTTTTTAACATAAAACATTTAAATATCGAGCAAAATTGTTCTATGGAATAATACAATATTAATTTTTTGTAAACAAATATGTAGGGTTTAGTTTTTCATTTTTTACAATAAGAAAATAATGAGGAGAATAAAGTAAGAAAGCACATAAAATTATAATGAATTTCAAAGTTTTACAAGGAGGAAACAATATAGATTGTATGTGTAGGGGCATGAATTCATAATAGTATGAGTAGGAACATCAATAGGATCATGAAAATGCACTTTCATTGCTAAAATGCAACAAATAACATGATCAAGGGCATGAGATTTATAATGTAAATGACAAGAAATAATTATAGATAGGTTAATACATAATTTTTATAATATTTTCAATAATATCTAACATGAGTCTTTCACCCAAGATGAAATTATTTTGAAGCCTCTTATTCATAGGGAATATAGACAATCAGGTTTTTGTTCTTCTTTAAATTTTATTTATGGATGTTTTATGTATTTATAACAATTTTTTTTCACAAATTTAACTCAAATATTTCATTGTATATATGCTTACCTATAGAAGAATCATTTCTAGTGTGTTTTATTCTATTATATATATTTTTAATAAATTTAGGAAACATTTTATTTTGTACATGAGTATTCATAACAAGCTCACATATTTAAAAAAAAAAAATTGTATTCATTTAAAATATTTAAATATTCCATTGTATAGATGGTATTATTGGCCAAATTTGGCCCACATAAAAAGCTTCTTCCTGAATGAATGAGTTGAGCATAGTCCCTATTTGAGTAAGTGATCAAATGGTTTATAAGTAGGTCTAGGATTGCAAGGTGAAAAGGATCAGATGGTTATCATGGTGATCATGAAATTCATGGACATAAATCAGGTTTCATAGGTCTCAAAAACTCAAATTGAGTCATAAAAGTTCTTACACAAGCATAAGAGAGCCAAACCATCATCAACATGTAATGCAAAAATAAATGGACTAGTCTGATTGCACATTTAATAAATAAACTAAGGGAGCCTCTCAGGCCAAAGTATTACATGAACATGATGTTATTCATTCCTTGAACATTATTTACAAATTTCATGACTCAATGAGTTGTCTATCTCAAGTTACAAGCATTCAAAGTTGAACAAATATAATAGAACATGCATGGGGATGTCAAGTTAAAGCTATGATAAATAGCTGTTTAAATTCAAATATTATAAGGTTGAATGTGAATCTAAAAAATGTCCAAATATTGGAAGCTAACATCAAATATAATAGTGAGAGATAACCTAAAAAAGTCAGTGGGTCTCAAATATCTAATGGAGTGCATTTAATTGTGCATCAAAGATCAACGTTGAGCATCAAGTCAAAAGGTTAGTGTATCTTGAAATTATATGCATGATTGACAAGTGTCAAGATCTCAAGTGTCTAAATGAATATATAATGGTGTGCATCAATTAATAAGGTGAGTGGGACCAAATATATCTATGGTGCACATTTAATCATACCAAATTAGATTGACAACAAGCGTGAGGTCAACAAGTCAGTGGATCTTGAAGACAAATGTGTAGTTTCCAAGTGTCATGATTATAGTAACTGCCAATTAAATCAATAATACACATTAAATCCAAGAAAAGAGAGATATAAAATGCACATGAGGCCAAGGATTCAAAGATCTAACAACATGATCCTGAGAATGAATGAAGAGCTACCAATTGACATAATTTGAGAAGGCCCAGATCAAGATCGATGGCCATTATTAAAAGTCAAAGGCCAGAGACTTAAAATGGAGGTTTAATGTGACTTAGGTCAAAATATAGGTAAGTCCTATAGGGTCATTCCATCACCATTATATCTTGGTCAAATTTCATAAGAAAATATAGTCATATAGTTAGGATGGTTAATGATGAAGTTTTATCTCCATTAAAGCACAAGTCTCGACCTCTAGTTTGAAGATTTATAACTTTCAAGGCCCATTTTCTAGGGACAAAATATTATTTTGTGATTATGATCATTGCTATTTAAATAAAATTTATGTAGACAATGAGTTCTCATTTCCCTTGTGGTTCAAAGGTAGATTAGGTTTGTTCAAACCTATATAGTTCAAAAAAGAAGCTATGTAGCTTGTAGGTTTTCCATTAAAATTATAGCTATATGAAAACTAATAAATGGGATAATTTTTAATCTATAATAAACCTATGCTTAGGTATTGAAATAGGGACAAATATGAATGGTTATGAACAAGTGTCTCATATTCAATATAGGTAGATCCTTAACAAGTAAGTAGTTACTGTCACTCAAAATAGACATAACATGGCTCTGTTAGGTCCAAAGTTATGAGGATTTTGTCCTTATAAGCAAGCCAGGTGGAAGGTGGTGTAGAGGTTTAAGGAGCCAATTTGGGGATTGGAGAGTATAGTGGAGCATTCAATGATATTCAGATCATAAGGATCTTTCTTCCTTGAAAGGATCATGACCCATCATCTACAAAATAGACTCTTGTCTTCTAGTGCATTTATCAACCAATGAGAAGAACTTGAAGACTAATTAGAGAAAATATAGGTTAATTTATTGATGAAGAGCTAGTCTAAATTAGAAGAAGTGTGGTGGAGCATTCATTGAAAGGTGGTAACTTATTTAATGATCTTGGTTAATGTGCTTCTTCTTCTTCTTCTTCTTCTTCTTCTTCTTCTTTCTTCTCCCTTTCTCTATATTACCCATTATTTCTCATTTGAAAAAAGGATGCTTATTTTTAGGAGTATCAATGGATTCTCTAAGATATTAAAAAATATGCTCATCTCGATTAGGCTAAACCCTATCAAGCATTTGTAAGAATTACCTCTTGATGCAATAAAAGACTTTATTTACTTATATCTAACCTTGGATCTGTGTTAAGTGAGTTTTGCATGATGAAATAGTGAAGGAGAATCTTCCTCATCCATTGTCTTCCTTTTTGACCTCCTTTAGGCTATTTTCAAGCTATTGTAGGTCTAGATTAGTGTTCTGCTTGAACCTAGTCCATGAAACACTTATGTAATCATCTAGTCTATGAGGCTGTGTGAGCTAACATTGCCTTGTGCTAATCTAGTGTGGGTTCAAGCTTATGGTAGTTTCCCATTTTTATTTGGTGCATCACCTTTTAGCCTTCTTAGATTTCCTTTTCCCCTTTCTAACCCTTTTCCTTATGATAACATTAGTTTAGGTGATTCATCAGAATGAACCTAGCCTTCTTTATAGGTTCAAACCCATAATAGGTTACCCATAACTTGGGCTTGTCCCAATATTATGGATTAGTTAAAATAAACTTGAAGAACTCTCTCCAAGGGTGAAAATTAATGCTATAAAGTTTTTTGGCATGCCTAATGGGACTTACATGTTATTCACTGGTGAAGAGTTTTGGTGTTCTATTCATAAAATAAACCTTTAGAGGCAAGTGTTTAAACATCAATGATGACTCTGAGCATCTATCAGTTGGTTTAAGTATCTTAACTAAGTGCCTAATCATCATAATCTGGTATTTACAATCAACTATATTTTGATAAACATGCTTATTGTCTACCTCAACATCACGCTTATTAGGCAAATAAAGTTTATGTGTTCCCCCAAGTGGCCCTCAAATAGCCTATCAGCTTTATCATGGCCTTTACTCTCCTCCCACCCGTACATATGACCAAAGTTAGCCTCCTTTGCATTTAAATTAGTCTTCTAATTCTCCTTGTCAAGATTAGGCCTATCTTGTTACATTCTTGTTAGGAGTCAAAAAAGTATTATTAGTTTATATTAAGTTGATAAGGGATATTAGTAGGGGTTTGGAGTTTTTTCTCATCATCCCTACCCATGTTATACAAGAGGTAAGGAACACTCTTTAGTTGGTCAAGAATAGATGGTTAGTTTTTGAGGGTGAACAATGGTCATCTTGTGAGAATGAAGACATACAAATTATGAGAAGCATGATCTAGAATGTAGACAGTGTGTTGATATCTTATGAAGATCAACAGACTCATTTGGATTAGTCTTATGTGTTTTCTCCCCTCTAAGAGCCTCAAGCTCAACCTTTAAGAGTTCCTAATCAACCCCCTAGTCAACCTTGTCAAAGTCCATCCTTGTCAAAACTTAGAGAATTAATATTGGACCAAGGTATAAAATCATGAAAATTAATGAGGGGGTTAAGATTGGACAAGAATTACCCATTCATGCCATGAAGGGGATAAGAATGTTCTTTTAAGAGTTTTGGAATGTGTACGCACTAATTAAGGAAGCCAATTATCCATAGGTTGAGAAGAAAGAATTGAAAGGGTGGGTATTATCCATTGAAAAAGTGTTTGAGTAGTGGGAAAGAATATGTCAAACCCAAGCCAATCAGTTTTCCCTCTTTTACCCCTATGCCCATTCCAACTTAAGAGTATGGATCCATTACATAATGGATCTTCTCCAACACATTTAACCCTAACTATGTCATGACCTCACTTGTGAGGCCACCCTCTCCTATAACCATTCAAAAGGAAGAAAAAGAGTCTATTCCATACTCATTTCCATCATAGAAATCAGTTTAGAATGACATAAATAAGGAGGAGGTGTTGGTTTTGGAGGTCCAAGCACCAATTCAAGAACCACAAAATAATCCAATCAAAGTCCCTAGTTGGAAGGACACTCTCATAAGCTTCAAGAAGGGTGAAATTATTCACCCTCCCACCATCTCCCTCTTGGAGAAAGAGCCTATTTTACAAAGGATAGAGGAGAAGCTTGTAGTCATAGGTGAACCTGAAGAGGACAATGCAAGTGTCTATGATGAGGAGATTATAATAAGTAGTCCACTTCATTTAGAAGGGGAAAAATTAGGTTTGAACCAACCTTCTTGGCATGAATTTGACACTAATGAACTAGATCCTAATGAGGACAATCCTCAAGTTAAAAATAGATCAGACTTTAAATGGACTAATAAAGGTCCATTCTACATAGATGAAGAAGAGGATCAAAACCAAGTGCCTAAGGTTGGCCCAATTTAAGATGAGGTGTAAATTAAGGATATCCTTGATATGTTGGATCAAGATGAAAGCATATCATACCTTGGACAAGGAAAGTGTGATGTTTTAGACCTTGGATGGTTAAATAAACCCTCATTCAAAATTGATGAACAAGATTAAATCTTGAGTGAGGTTGATGAAAGAGACACCAAAGTGCTTAGGTGATGTAATTTGATGAACATACTAGTGAAGATCTTGAAGAGTTATGGTAACATTTCAATGTCATAACAAAAGATTTTGAAGAGGATAAGAGACATGCCTTTCCTTTAAAACATTATGAGCATGATTTTCTAAGCATGATCAATCCTAATTTGCACAAGGACAAGGTGGAAGACTATGGTCTTTTTGAACCACCAAGTGAACCAAGTATAGTTATTCCTAAGAACCCAAATGAAGTCTTTAAGGCTTTCTCAAGGGCAATGAACAACATCAAACAAGTGCTCCTACAATCTAACATGAACCAAGATTGGAAGACATAGACCAATATGCCTACATTAGAGACATGTTTGTTCCTTTTCACCCATTAGAGAGCACATCAAAATGATTGGCCATCAACCTTCTTGGTTCACCATTTATGATACCTCCAAAGCAAGGTATTTTTAATCTTGGTTTGTTACAAGTTAATGATACTCAAAGATTTCCATTTGACCTAGGAGGGAGGTGATTGTAAATTAGTGTGAAATATTATATATATTAGAGTAAATTTCATGGTTTTATCTAAGTGCATGTGTGCACATTTCATAATAGTTTAGTTTCTTTTTCTTTTCTCTAAGTGCCTATGTACACTTGCCTTTGTTTTGTTTTTTTTTTGGTCCTTTTTGGTTTAATAAAGGAAGTTTTGGAAAGGGACAAACTTATTCAATTCATATTAACTTGTGATTCCATGTCCAATGGATCAGATACGGAAACTAGTATGGGTTCTCAAGCATAGTAGGCATGCTTCCTTGTGAGTCTCCAAGGATGTCGGCAAAATTTGGCCCATATACAAAGCTTCTACCTAAATGTATGAGATAAGAGGAGTCCCTATTTGAGTAAGTGATCAAATGGCTTAAAATCAGGTTTAATATTGAAAGGTGAAAATGATCAATAGGTTATCATGGTGATCATGACCTTCATGGACATAAAGCAGGTTTCACAAGTCTTAAAAACTCATTTTAAGCATTGAAAGTTATTTTAAAAGCATAAAAGATGTAGACCATCATCATCACATCATGCAAAAATGAATGGACTAATCTGATTGCACATTTAATAAATGTACTTGGGGAACATCTTAGGCTAAAGGATTACATAAACATGATGTTATTCATGCCTTGAATATTCTCTACAAATTGGGTGACTTGATGAGTTGTATATCTCAAGTTACAAGCATTCAAAGTTGAACAAGTAGAATAGAACGTACATGGGGACATCAAGTTAAAAATACTATAAATAGCCATTGAAATTCAAATGTTCTAAGGTTGAATGTGAAGCTAAAAAATGTCCAAATCTTGGAAGCTAAGATAAAATCTAATGGAGAGTGGTAACTTGACAAAGTCAGTGGGTCCCAAATATTTAATGGAGAGCATTTAATCATGCATCAAATATTAATGATGAAAATCAAGTCAAAAGGTCAACATATCTTGAGATTGAATGCATGGCCGATAAGTGTCAAGATATTGAGTGACCAAATAAATATCTAATGGTGTGCATTGACTAATAAGGCGAGTGGGCCCAAATAAATATATAGTGTACATTTAATCATACCATATTAGATCGATGATGAGTGAAATGTCAATAAGTTAGTAGATCTCAAAGACTAATGCATAGTTGTAAAGTGTCATGATCATGGTAACTATCAGGTAAACCAATAGTATGAGTTTGATCTATGCAAATAGAGATCTACGGTATGCATGAGGTTAAGGATTCAAAGAGATAATAGTAAGATCTTGAGAAAAAATGAAGAGATTCCAATTGGCATAATTTGAGAAGGCTCAAATCAAGATTAATAGCCATTATTAAAATTCAAAGGCTAGAGACTTCAAATGGAGGTTGAATGTGACTTAGGTAGACATAGAGGAAAGTCCTATAGGGATGATTTAATCACCATTATATCCTAGTCAAATTTCATAAGTAGATGTAATCAAGATTGTTAATGATGAATTTCCATCTCCATTAAAGCACAATTCTCAACCTCTGGTTTGAATGTTTAGAACTTACGGGGCCCATTTTCTAGGGTCATAGTATTATTTCATGACTTTGATCATTACTCTTTAAAGAAAATTTGTGTAGATAATGAGTTCTCATTTACCTCAAGGTTCAAAGGCAGAATAAGTTTGTTTAAACCCAATATAGTTCAAAAAAGAAGCTATGTGGCCTGTAAGTTTTCCATTGACATTATAGTTATATGAAAACCAATAAACAGGATTGGTTTTCATCTATAGTAAACTTATGATTAGGCATTGAAATAGGAACATATATGAATAGTTATGAACAAGTGTCTCATATTCAATATAGATATATACTCAAAAAGTAGGTACTTATCACCACTCAAAGTAGACATAACATGGCTCTATCATGTCCAAAAATATGAGGATTTTATCTTCATAAGCAAGCCAAATCAAAGGTAACATAGAGGTTCAAGGAGTAGATTTTGGGATTGGAGAGTAAAGTGGACAATCCAATGTTATTCAGATCACAAGGATCTTTCTTCCTTGAAAGTATCATGACTCATCATCTACAAAACAAACTCTTATCTTCTAGAGCATTTCTCAGCCAATGAGAAGAACTTGAAGACTAATTGGAGTAAATGCATGTTAACTTATTGATGAAGAGCTAGTCTAGATTGGATGAAGTGTGGTGGAGCATTCATTGAAATTTGGAAACATATTTAATGATCTTGGTTAACTTCCTCCCTATTCTCTCTTCTCCCTTTCTCTATATTACCCATTCTTTCTCATTTGAAAAAAAAGATGCTCATTTATGGGAGTATTAGGGGAATCTCTGAGATATTGAAAAATATGCTCATCTTGATTAGGATAAACCCTATCAAGCATTTATAAAAACTACCTCTTGATGTGATAAAAGATTTTATTTACCTATCTCTTACCTTGGATCTATGTTGAGTGAGTTATGCATGATGACATAGTGAAGGAAAATATTCCTCATCCATTATCCTCATTTATAACCTCCTTTAGGGTGTTTTCAAGATATTACAAGTCTAGATTAGTGTTTTGCCTAAACCTAGTCCATGAAACACTTATGTAACTAGCTAGTCTATGAGGTTGTGTGATCTAGCATTATCTTGTGCTAATCTAGTGTTGTTTCAAGCTTATGGGAGTTTCCTATTTTTATTTGGTGCATCAAATTTTAGCCTTCTTAGGATCCCTTCTCCCATTTATAACCATTTTATTTGTGACAACATTAGTTTAGGTGATTCATCAGAAGGAATCTACCCTTCTCCAGAGGTTCAACCCCATCATAGTTTACCCATAACCTTGGGTTATCCCAATATTATGGCTTAGTCATAGGGAGCTTGAATAAATATCTCCAAGGGTGAAGATTAATTCCATAATAGGTACATATACTCTATAGAATGATAATTTGTTAAATATTTTATTTCTTTCTTATTCATTTTTATCAAATACCCATTTGCTTAAAAATTCTAAATTTTGTATATATGTTGTAAAAGAGGATAAAAAATACAAGAATGGTTAATATCTATTTTTTAATATGTTTATGCCTTTTCCATATTAATTAAACCAATATAAAAAATTCAATAAATGTTTTTCAAACAATTAAAACATTTATTTTCCTTATCATGATATGATTTTAAAATATTAAAATATTTTGTTTATTAAATATCATAACTGTTATATGCTTTAAAATATTTAATTCATTTTTTTGTTGTTAGGACACTAATAATTTTTTCAAAATGAATTTATTTTTAATATAACTCTTAATTATTTTTAATATCATAACCTTTATTTTAACCTATTTACATTATGCCTCCACTCTAAATATGAATCCTTGAAAACTAGTGCCACTTTTCATATCTAAGCTAAGACCTAAGCCTTATATTATAAATGAATCCGTATTATAAAATCTCTTAAAGTGGGTGACCTCTAACTATTAATATATATTTCTTAGAATGAATTCATTTTGAATATAAATCCTGGTTGTTAGGTCTCACATAACTTATATGTCATTTTAGGCATTAAGTAAATAGGATGAATATGATTATTTTTTTACTTTACCTGTAATAGTTCTCATTTGAATTGGGTGGTCAACCACTCTAAAATATTTTATATGATAAATTCATTTAAAATATGAAACTTGTTAAGTCTTAAAAAAATAGGACAAGTGGAAATTATTTTCAAGGATTCACATTTAGAGTGGATTCATAGTGAAAATATGTCGACTACCACTCTAAATTTGAATCCCTGAAAACAAGTGCCACTTGTTGTATCTCCAATAAGACCTATAATTTATATCTTAGAGTGGGAAGTTTCCCACTCTTTTAGTATAAATTTATTAAAATGAAATCTTTTTTAATATAAATCTTGGTTTTTAAGTATCACAACAATGGATTTCAACATAATTATAATCCATTTCAGTCGTTGTGAAAATAAGATGGATAGAATTATTTTTAGTATCCATGCTGTGGTTCTCATTTAAAGTGGGTGGCTACCTGCTATAAAAATTTTCATAGGATGAGTTCATTAGAATATAAATATTAGGTCTTAGTGGGGATAGGACAAGTGACACTTATTTTTAAGGATTCACATTTAGAGTGGAGGCATAGTGCAAATATGTTGACTAACACTCTAAATGGTAATAATTGGAAACAAATGTTACTTTTTCTATCTATACTAAGAGATCATATTTATATTATATATGAATTAATCTTAGGAAAGATATTAGAGTGGGAAACCACTAATTTCAAATGAGAACCATTGCAGAGATATTAAAAACAATCCTATTTGTCCTATTTACATGATGTCTAAAATGAAATCAAAGTTATGTTACTTTTATTTGTTGTGAGACCTAGTAATGGTTGTGAACCATTGCATGTAGAGTCAAAACAAGTTTCAATCAACCTATTTTCACTATGCCTCCATTTAAAGTTAATTTATTTTGAATATAATGTTCAGTTATTATGTCTAAAAATAATGAAATCCAACTTAACTTGTAAGCCTTTTTAGGGATCGTGTAAATACTATGAAATTATATTATTTTTTTAGTATCCTTGCAATGATTCAATTTTGAAGTGGGCATCTACCAAATCTAAAATATTTCTTATAATTATTTTGACTATAAAGGTTAGGTATTATCATAGATATGATAAGTGGTACTTGTTGTCAAGGATAATTTCACATTTAAAGTGAAGGCATAGTGAAAATAGGTCAACTGGCACTTGTTTTCACTATGCGTGCAATGGTTCACATTTGGAGTGGGTGTCTGCCCACTCTAATATACTTTCTATAATTAATTCATTTTGAATATAAATCTTGGGTGTTAGATCTCATAATAACTAGTTTTAACATCACTTTTATGTTATTTCAAACACCATGAAAATGGGATGGGTACGATTTTATTCACTATCCCTACAATGGTTTTCATTTGAAGTGGGTAGTTTCCCACTGTATCAAGTTATAGGGTTGCTTAGGTAACTATCAAAATATACAACTACTCAAAAATTTATCAAAATATATGATTGGATAATTTGATAGAGCTCATAAAACATTCAAACTTTATTAGTTTCTATTTGAGATAATTTGAATAAAACTAGTCATGAATATGAACTTTAAAATATACACCAAGATGCAAGACCCTGATCAGGATGAAATATAATGGAATAAAAAAATCATAGTTCCATATTCATCAAAAAACTATTTTAAAATCATAATTATATATTTAAAACAATAACACATACATATAAATAAATATTCAAGATTTGAATAGAGAAGAAATAAAAATTACAAGGTTCAACCAACTTCACAGTCCTCTATTCATGCCTCAATTTCAAGAATAACAACAAAACCTAAAATTTTTAGATATTCACTTCAATGAAGAGCTTGTAGGTCAAATAACAAATGAGATTAATGGTATCCATTTAATATTGAATCCATAAGTAAGAATCACATTCAATGTGAGTGACATTATTTGCCTTAGACTTTGTTTGCCAACTTTGACATTCCATCAATATTTACTAATTTGGCTATGTCTTAAAATATGTTATATGTCATAAAAATATGTTCTAAATGAAAAACATGTTATTTTAAAACATTATAAGCTAGTAACACCACTAATATAATCCATTTTATACTAAAAAATGACCACCTTTAATTGTTAAGTACAAGTTCATTTTATATGAAATGACCAAAATATATTTAGCATAGTAACAAAATATAGCATTTATTATAATTAAATTTGAAATATTAAATGTATTAGAGCTAATTAATATGTATGGTAATCTATATATTTTTAATAAATATTATTAACCAAGCATAAATAATGCAAAAATTGAACTAGAGGTGGTGTTATCACCCAAATTTGCACCCTAGAGAAGGTTGACCAAGACTTCTTAATTTGGGAAACATGGAATCACCTCTAGGTGTGGGTAACCTATTTGAAGAGATGAATCTCTAAATTATGGGATAGCTCCCATGTAAAAACTTAAAATTAATACTAACCTATTTACATTAAAGGAAAATGGGAAGAGGAAAAATGAAATAAAAGGGAAAAAATGGAGGTGTTGTACCAAATATAACTCCACTACTTGTTCAAAATTACACTATGAAACCAACTATAAAACTTATTTCAACACTCAAAACCAACCCATCTAAAAATATTGCTCCAATATGAAGGTAAGATACAATGTAATTTTCAAGGTGAAAAATTAATAGGCTTAATAATAGATGATAATAACCTTTCTCACACTTAAAACCATACAAGGCTACTAAATACACATCATATGACCTACTAGAAGGCAAATTTATCACACAAAGACATGAAGGAAATGGATGAATGCAAGAAAGTAAACTATCACTTACTATTTAACAACAAAAACTTTTCAAAAATTATATGAAATATTTGAGGATATCAAGATAAGTTTGAATTCTTATTTCAGAGGTAAAACAAGTGTCAAATTTAGTAGATCTTCACCATACCAACTATGTTGATGCTTACAATGCCTCTCAAGGCTGCAATACCAAGCCTTGAAAGAATGTGTTGTCATCTTCCTCATTCTCATTTAGAACAAGTGTTAATGAACCTCTTCACAAGGATGGTGTAAGAAGACTATTTGGTAGTTTTGGATTATTTATTATTCATAAATCATATTAAAAATGTTGGACATATACCTTTTGGGGATAGTTACAAACCTTTAAATTAACCCTTGGTATGTTGAGGATGTTTAATGCCCATTTCTATCTCTTGTATGACTTATTCTTTATTGGGAGACTAGTGTTGATCTTCATAATTGATTTTAAATTGATGTTCAAGGTATAACCTCCAAATTAGTTATAGTTTTACACCATAGGAAACCTTAATTATACCTTGATACTTTAATGGGTATGCATTTCAATGTGCTCTGATGTATTTCTAGCTCTCTAGACTTTAAGATGGCCACACACAACTTTCTTGAAGCCATATGAGGCATAATTTTCCACGTAGGCATTTATGGTCACCTATGTTCCATATAAAGAATAATAAACCTTATTATATGAATTGGATATGGTGACATCATCCTTATATTGGCATAGGTAGCCTTTACAACTATTTAGGAGAGTTTTTCTAGTTTAAAACCTTGAAAATTAATTTAAGAAAGAGTTTTTTAGGTCCATTTATATACATAGTCAGCTCATACATGCCAAATTTGAACTCAGTAACATTATTAGAAGAGTAAAAGACACCATTAAATTCATTTTAGGTCTTATCCAATCCATTTTGATTATTTGAAAACATTATCTCTCTCATCAGGTTCTTATCAAGGTTTTAGAGGGTTTAAGGTGCCTTAGATTCTTAGCAATCATTAATAGACCTAAAGACCTTAAATCCAAAAAAAATGCCAAGAAATTTTATTATAAAATGTTAAAAACCTATCCTTAATGGTTAAGGATCCTATGCATTTGATCATGGATGTTCACAAGTGAAGAAAGTGTTTCTCGGGTAGCCATGTCTGCATTCTTGAGCTCAAGAGAGAAATATTTATGGAAAAATTTATGGGTGTTTGTTTTGAGTTAAAAACATATAAATGATGTATGTAACACACCATGTGATATTTTCAGGTTTTAATTTGAAAATTTTGACCCTTCTAACTAATGAAATCTACCTTGAGCCATGTGTGAGGGTTTACACACAGTCCTAGTCTTCTAGCCCTAACAATATTTTCTCACCTTTACCCTCTTTCACAATGAATCAAATGATTATAGAACTAAATTATGAAATTTAAATCATCTAATATCACTCCCAAGTTATCCAGATAGTTAGGATAATGCAAGCTTTCTCACCTTTCATACACAAGTTTGTGTATGCTTATTTAGGTCTACTAGGCTTAATTTGCCTTTTGAGATTTATGTCCTTCAATGGTCTAACCATTACATGAGAGTGTTATAATCCTTTAGTAACAAAAATAATAAGACCGTTTTACTCTCCTTTAATTCATATTTAATGAAAAACTTATAGGTCTTAATGGAGGCCTAATACATGTCTTCATTTTTTGTATCCATTAAAATGTATAAATCTCCTTGTCTACAACATTTCACAAATAATTATGACAAAAAACATAGAATTTGGTACCCATTTGGCTCTTCTTACTCTATAAAAAATTTCATCACCAAAAAATCAATCCACATAAGCCTGATCCACCTATTCTTTTCTTAATTATACTTTAATTAGGTCTTTAGGCCCAAAAAATTGAGTTTTGGATCTACACACCCCTCCCATGTGTGAGACTACAAGAAAATGTTTGATTCATTTTTAGGACCTCCTAATCATGATCCATGTTATATTTGAGTGTCTATAACATTGTATAGATGGGTAAACCAAGAAATGGTTAAAACCCTAGCATAGGTGTATGTTTAGGCCTGAAAGATAACTAGGATGGTTTATTTGGTGGAAAGAGATCGAAAAAGAGTGTGGAATTATTTGAGTGGTTTGATAATCAAGTGAAAAACTTCAAATACTTTATTTCCTAGTCACAACATCTCTTTCAAATGTTCATTAAGTAGATGTACCTTCTTGTAGGCTTGCATAAGGGCTATTTCATGCCTTTTCACTGAGTTTCATCTTAAATAATGAGAGGATCCTATTGAAAAAAATTAATGACAATGCATGAAATTAAAAAATTTGTATAATTAAAAAATAACTAAAATGATTATATTGATCATAGGCTACTTTGAGGGGGCAACCTCATTTGAGTAAGATTAATACAATAAATTTGTGGATGCCTCTATTGGCCTCAACACTTATAGACTAAGTCTAATTTAAGCAACTACTACTTCTTATGAATGTGGGATAAAACAAAATTCTCATGGGATGACTTACCAATCATATGCATCCATAGCAACTAATATAATAACAAAGTAAAGAGAAGGGGACACACATTTTCCTAACAAATACCAGGGGCCATATCTACTGTAGAAGATATATCCATATTATTTGCACTTAAAAGAGTCAATGACTAATCTAAGACCCTCCCAATGCATCACTCTCTTTTCCAAATGCTTATGTTTTCTCATTATTGGTCTTCATGATTGGTATGAAACTGTAGGTGTGTTTTTGGTTCTTGGACTATTAACACTATTGGAGTGATTTTATTTAGGCCTTACAAACTTATTTATGGTTTTCAATAGGAGTGAACATTTCATTCATACTATTTTCAATCCTACAATACCCTTTAGTGCCTCATTACATAGTCATAACTCCCCTTTTCTCATATACTTGTACAAGCCTACAAGTGATCACTTGAGACATGCCTAACTCGGACTAAAGATGACTATTAGAGAAATAGGGATCTCATAGGAGATTACATGGGGATTTATAATGCATTATAATATCCCATTATACCCTTCAATGACTTCAAAAATGTTTGTTTTTGGAGACAAGCTATATTCATCTCTTTGAATGTATGGTCATACCCCTCTCTTCACTATCTTAGTTCATAAATGCCCTAAAAATGATTTGAAAAGGTTGATAGAGGGAGTTGTGAATCATAATAAGTTGTTAGGAAATGTATAGAGATTATCAAGATCTCAAATCAACCTAAAATTCACTAACAGTCTTGACAATAATTTGCTATCCAAGAAGGCAAAAATTATTTTCCTCTTTAATTCATATTATCCATCTTTTCACCTAATGAATTTAATGTTATATGGGTCTCTTTAAACCCTAATATTACCCATTCATGATTATTTTCTTCCATCGAGCTCTGAAGTGGAAAAACAAGGGTAAACCTGAGGCTTGCTTAGATGAATAAGACATTGTGAGCCCCTTACACTCTTAGAGATTGTTCATAAAGTTAACAAGATTATCTAGGAAACTAATTTAAAAAATTTAAAGGTCAGAGGGACATAATACTATGCCTAAGAGCTGATATTCCAACCTTCTCTCTCCCACCTATACCAACTAAGAACTGAAGTGCCTTCTAGAGATACCAAGGAGAGTGATAGGAAAGATGAGTAGGTTTTTTCCCTATTTTAGTTTGAAAATTCATAAAATTCATGTATTTGAACATATATAAAATTGAGAAAGCTATAATAGTGTCTGTAAGTGATATTTAATTTATAACCTATATGGACTTCTTGAAAACCTCTGCTTTTTACTTGATAACTATCATGTTCTTTTTAAAAACTAATTGAACTAAAATGCCAAGCATTCATAGAGTTATCTCATGCCTATGCAGATGTGTGGTGATGTTTCAACCATATCCATATACTAAAAACCTTTGATTTCTTACTATATTCCCTCTTGAAACATTATAAATGGTTAATAGAGCTTCTTAAAATGAGTTATATCATTAGGAAAGATATTTGACTACATTTGGGACACTTGTACATATCAATAAGAACATAAAATGACCTTGAAATGGACTAGATGACTTAATAAACCTTCCAAGCCCTTTGAAAATCATTAACCTACTTGACCAAGGCAAGTCATGACTATATAAGCATGATACTAGAAAGCATACTTACCTTAAACTTGTCAAAAATACCTTAAAATATATTAAACATGATTTATCAAGGATTTCCAAGCTTGAGAACCAAATTTAAAGCTTAACAAGACAATATTTTTGTTGAATTGGTATATGGTAGCCAAAAATGGCTAATATATTTGGTGACCTTTTAGGAATGTATGCCTATTATGCATCTAGATTAGTAGCTTAGTGCATCAATTGGAATATGGAGTCATGACTCTAATTAAAACTAAAAATTGATACACCTCCTAAATACTCAAACTCATAAAACACCACAAAACAAAGGGGAAACCATGACATGCCAAAGGCATTTAGGGAAAACCACACAAAAAAGCTCACACAAAACATGTGCTAGGCACTTATGGAAAACAAAAAAACTACACAACTATGGACAAAAAAATAAACTAACCTTAGTAACAAGGCTTTAAGTGTATCCCATTGATTGAGATACTTAGTTATTCTCCATTTAGTCTTGATATATGGAAGACATTATGCTATTTATAATAAATGATCACATAGGGCCCACTCCATAATGTGTCAAACTTTGTGTGTTTACCAGGCTTGGCCCTGTCCTCATCCCACTTCAAAAAAAGATCACCCTCTTGAAAATTTCTTGCACCATATATCCTATAAAATACTTTATTAATTTGAGATTGGTGGTAATCCAAAGTATTCATGGATTCATCTCTCTTCTCCTCTAATTCCATTAATTCTACCATCCTCACCTCCGTAGGGTCTTTCTCCATTAGTTATAGTTGATGTGCTAACTCTAAGGCTAGCAACTCAAGATAAATTGGTAATTTGGATTCTATATATTACACAAGAATTCATGGTGAATTACCCACATCCCTCTTAGGAGTGACTCTATCAACCCATAAGGTTGTATTTAACTTTATATTCTAAGTCCTTTGATTGTCATTAACTATCTTCTTAATGATCTTGATCAAATTTTTATTTGTAGACTCAACAATCCCATTCCCCTGGGGATAGTAATTAGAAGAGGTAATTAATTATATACAATGTTTATTAGTCCACTCACTTGTCTTTGCACAAATAAATGCTAATGCATTATCAAATATGATGGTTGATGGTGTTCCAAACCTAGTCACTATGCTCTCATAGAAATCAAGGACTAATTTTTCATTAGATTCTTTAAGAGATTCTACCTATACCCACCTTGTAAATTAATTAGTGGCTATGAGTATCCATTTATGACCTTCACTTGAGGGGGGTTAATCATGCCTATGAAACCAAGCTCCCATTACATGAATTGTTGATCAAATTGGATAATATTTAGGGGTAAGGATGGTAAAATTTACTTTCCTATGAAGAAAGTACACTTTAAACATCTTATTACTTATGAATAGGAGTCTTTTAATATACTAGGATAATATTATACTACCTTCATTATCTTTACTACTATAGTTTCAGGATAAAAGTGACCTCTTAAAGGTCTATCATGAAATTTCTCCAAAATTCTACTTGATCAATCTCAACACATTAAGAAACATACCATTAAGATATTTTATAAAAATGTCCCCATATATAAGAACATAAGTTATATATTAAAGCCTAAAGTACCTTCTCCTTGACTTTTCTAAACCTACTGAACACTCACTTGTTTGCAATAATATTGCCATGTCTTGTATCTAAATTGTAGGATATGAAAGTACTGTTACTTGAAGCTCATATTATAGTGATAAAATTGAATATTTTTTGCTTTGAAGGTCCAATTCTAAGTGATCATATAGGCCTTTTCCCCTTACTAACTTGGTGACCTTAATATCTACATGATACTCCATTACTTTAGTACTTTGACCCAACCTATTCTCATTCAGGTTTATATTGAGGAGAAAGTATTTAATGCTTGGGTGGGATACCATAATGTGTATATTATTTCTTGAGACCATATGCCTAAATTTTTTTAGACTTATTATGAATTCCAAGACTTTTTTCTCCATAAATGTATACCTTTCTTTATAGCCTTCAAGCCCTTGACTAAAGAATTTAATGTGATGCTCAATAGTCTCACTATTTTATTGCATCAACATGGTAGATATGATGTCAATGTTAGAGAAAGTATACAATAAAGAATTATTTTAATAAATTAGGGTTAATCAAGGTAGCTAATTATGATATGGCTTGTTTTATAGCCTCAAAATTGCTTTTCCCTTTTTTAGTCCAACTAAATTCTTTATGCTTATTTAACATGGTTGTCAAAGGTTTTAAAATGTTGGAAAAACTAGGTATAAAACTTATAATGAAGTTTATATTTACAAGAAAACTCTACATTCCTTTCTTATGCAATGGTAGAGATAAGGCCAAATTTACTTTCAAATTTTTAGGGTCTATGGCCAACCCTTCATTAGATACAATGTGGCATAGTAACTTACCCTCATGGAATATAAAACACATTTCAGGGTTCAAAGATATCCCAAATTTTCCACACATTTCCAAAAGCAATCTTAGGTGAGCTAAGTGGTCACTAGCATTATTTGAAAAAATAGTAATATCATCAAGGTATACTAACACCATTTTATTGATCAAACTTTGGAAATCCATGCCAATATCCTTTTGAAAAGTATCCCCTACATTATATAGCCTAAAATAGATCTTCTTATATCCATAGGTGCCCCATTTGGTTGTAAAGACAATTTTGTATTGGTCCTCTTCTTTCACCAAGACTTGTTTATAATCGTAATATCCATCCAAGAGGGAGAAATGTTTATACCCTATAACCATTTAAAATTATTTGAACCATTGAAGGTAGAGGATGATGATACTTCAAAGACACCCTATTTAAATCCCTAAAATATACACATAATCTGATTTCCCCACTCTTCTTCCTCATATGGACTAGATTAACAACCCATGAAGAGTGCTTAATAGGGAAAATGATATTTGATTCAAATAACTTGATCAATTCTTTCTTCATAAAAAAATCAACCTTGGGATTTATGGGTCTTTGTTTTTTTCTCACTTGTTTTACACTTAGGTCCATCTCAATGGTGTGTTGAGCTAGTCTAGGGTCAAAACATTTAAGGTCACCATACTCCTAGATAAAGACATTTTAAAATTATCTATATAGCTAAAAAAAAGAAACCTTATCAACCTTGGTACATACCTTTCCTATATTGAGGAGTTTGTCCTGAAATATGGTAACATTTTTAAAATGGTCATCCTTTTTAGACATGCCTAACTTCTCTTTTCTCATTTGATCTTATTCATTGAAGATGATTTAAAGGGTCACCAATCCTTTAGGGAGTTTGTTGGACTATAGTTTCACTATTTGGTTACCATATTATTGTTTAAACTTGGTTTGATTCTTTGAAGAGAACTCAAGTTCCTCACATAGAAAACATGTAATCTATTTATCACTATCAACAACTTTCCAACTTTCATTATTATTTAGGATAGATGGCATAACCAACACTTTTACATGTGGTTGATATTTCTCACTTTTGACATCATTTGGGATGTCATAATGAGATCTTACTACTACCAATCTATCAACATGGTGATACTTTTCTCGTGGGACTAATTACAAGTTTAAGGCCTCAAATTTTTTAATAAGGTCCCAAATACTATGATTTTATGCCTTTAATAATGGATTCTTTGTAGTATTATATCTTCTAACCTATTGTACTACTAGCTCATTATCACCATAGGCTTGCAATTTCCTTATACCTTTCTTTCTTTCCCATTAGAGGCCATGAAAAAGTCATTCATATTTAGCTATGTTTCAAGAGAATCCAAATTGAAAATTTATGGAAGAAATTTACTTCTCCTTGGAAGGAAAAACAAGCATTATACTTGCTCCTAATCCATTTTTGTTCCTTGAACCATCAAAGAAAAATTGCCACATTCCTTATTCATTTTCATTGGGATTTGAAAGGGGTGGTAAAAATTCTTCTTTATGCATGCATTATACCCATAAATAAATCTCTTTAACGTGTTTGAAAGGATAAAACTCATGGTTTTTAGTACCCCATTCATTTATAAAAAGATTAAGTATGCCATCAAAATCTACAGCTGGTTCTTAGTCATTAAGATGGTCTCCCTCTTTAGTGATAATGGAATTCATGATAGATGTATTTGATACATAAGTTTATACATGAAACTTAGCTAGAGGTTTAGATTTGATTGAAACCTTAACTCCATAACTAGTCCTAAATGCCATGTAAGACCAATCTGATGTCAAGTACCCCCCAATCTTTGTATTCAAGTCCCTTGACAAACATAGAGAACAATGAGGAGGTACATCCAAAACCAAAAACTCTTATGAAATGGAGAATATAGGAAAATAATGAAGAGTAAGCTATAAATATTTTATGATGATAATTGTTTTAGCTGGTGATCCATCCAATTGCAACACACCTTTGGAGTTTGGTTCATATTTCAAGTTTAGCTTATCAATTACTCATTTTGGCATGATTGATCCACTATCAATCAGGTAATTATGAAAAAATGAATCTATAATGATTTTCTAGAGGTATAAATGAGGAGGTTTATCTGATTTCTCAATCATAGTTGGTTGCCCATCATTAGACTTTAATGCATTTGCTAGAACTGCCCCCTTTTTACTAGCTTATCTAGAAGATGTATTATATTTAGAAAATTCCTTTTAGAGTAGGTCACTTTATCCAGGGATTGATAATGTATCCCATAATGAGATGATTACATGAGCCCTTTTCATATGATCTACAATATTTTTAAAAGAGATACTAAACTTAACTTATCCACTAATAGGCATAGTGTTGCCTAGAGCTTGTGAATTTTGATAAATGAAGGAACCTTTATAATTATAAAATTTATGATTTAGTTGAGAATTAGGGATTGTATTAGACACACATACCCCTACTAATTTTTGAGAGTTCATGATTGGACCCTTAATTTTATCTTAACCACTCTTCTTTTTGACTTTATGTTTGTAGCTATAGGACTTGAGTCTTTATTTAGATTCCCTTGATAGTTGATTACACATGAGTATTCTTGGATATATTTTACCAAAGTGGATTATGATTGATAATTCCCTCCATTAATCTCTAGTTCACTAGGTAACTCATTTTGTGTCATAAAAGGTATTATTTCACATTGCGCCATAAAAACTTAATTGAATGCCTCATTTACATAGGTAGATTGATCATGTGGATGGCCCCATGGAAGATGCTCTTCATTATATTTCACAAGGTTATTTTGGATAGATACTAGAGATTTTGAGTTATAAGAAGAATTTGGATTTTGATTTTTATATTGTCTTTCTTGAGTTAGTTTCCCTTGTCCTTGAGAATAACCTTAAAAATATGGTCTATTAGCTTGATAAGACTAATAAGGCTAATGTGGATGATAAGAACTTTGGTGAGATATCCATTGCTATTATTATTATTATTATTATTATTATTATTATTATTATTATTATTATTATTATTATTATTATTATTATTATTATTTCCTTTTGAAATTTTGGATATCTTCTCTAAGAGTATTATTACATCTGCCTCATTTGATTTACTTATCTAGTTAGAGGTAGCTTGATTATGCTTGGGTGTAGGGATGGGATCAATAATGAGCATAGAAATTTGCACATCAGAAAATAATGGCATAGGGGGTCTTGGAGAGATCTTCACAACCTATCTAAGACAATTTTTAGCCCTAATATCAATTTCATAGGTATTAAGTAGTTTATCCCCTCTCATAGATTGTATCATCATGGATATATAACTATTAAGTGCCCTAAGGTAATATAGAAATGCATGATGTGTAAAAGGCCTTAATGAGATTGGGATTATATCCCATGTTTTCTAAAAAATAGTGTTAAAATATTATATGACATCTTGAGGGAACCTTTAGATGGTAGTTAGTTGCTCGATCAATGATAAGTGATCACACTTATCTTCAAATATATTAATCAAAAGCTCACCCAAGTGATCTCATGAGTCAATAGAATTAGGGGTTTAAAGTCCCATACCAATCAAGAGCCTTACCATTGAAGGAGATTGATAACATCCTAGTAGCTACATCTTCTTGAGTGATATTGTGTATAATGCATAAGTTTTCTATGTTCCTTATATCTCAATAGGGGTAATAGTATAATATCCCATATAAGAAGGAACACTCTTAAGGGATACCATAGGAATAACCTCATATTGTGAAAATGATAGACAGTTTTGACCATTGAAGGTAATAAAGGGTAGGTTTTTTGGTGATACCATCTTGTAAATTGGACCCAAAAAGAGTCTCCTTATAGGTATGTGAGAAAAAAAAGACTTTTTTGGATATGGATGAGTGTTAAAAAATCTTTTTATCTTAATTAAAAAATAAGGTAACTCTAAGAACTCAAAAGGAACACCTTTAGTATAGGATATTGTGTTTACCTTAGGCATGAAATTGAGGCAATAGTCTACAACCAAGAGCCAATGATTGTTGGAGTTACCAAATATTACATGAAGGAAGCTATTACAACTTCAAATTTGTTAGACCGATATCAACCTTAGATAACTTCTTGGACCATATGTCCCACCAAGCATTCCATAACTATTATAACCCAAATTTTCACCCTAGAGAAGGTTGATCAATCCTTCTCAAATTGGGATAACATGGAATCACCTCTAGGTGTGGGTAACTTGTTTGAAGAGATGAATCTCTAAATTATGGGCTAGCTCCCATATCTAACACCTTAATGTGATCAATAACCTATTTGATTGAAAGGAAAAGGGGAAGAGGATAAATAAAATAAAATGGAAAAAATGGAGGTGATGCACCAAAGATTAATCCATTACTTGTTCACACTTACACTGTAAAAACAACTATAATATTGATTTCAACACTCAAAATCAACCCATTTAACAATAGTGATTAAATATGAAGGCAAGATGCAATGTAGTTTTTAAGGTGAAAAATTAATAGGCCTAATAATAGATAATAATTACATTTTTCACACTTGAAACCATACAAGGATGCTAAATACACATCATATGACCTGATAGAAGGCAAATTGCTCACACAACATTGAGGAAATAGATGAATACAAGGAAGTAAAATATCACTTACTATTAAACAAAAAAAGCATGTAAAACATAGAATGTAATATTTGAGGAGACCAAGATAAGTTTTAATTCTTATTTTAGAGGTAAAACAAGTATCAAATTTAGTAGGGCTTCACCATACTAATTCTATGGATGCTTAAAATGCCTCTTAAGGTTGTATTTATAGAAGAAAAGTGAAGAAGAGAGAGATAAGACAAAAATAGATTTAATTAAATAATTTAATGATAATATTGTTTAAAAAATAGAGGAAGATAGACACCAATCCTTGAAATAGTGTGTTGTCACCTTCCTCTTCATTTAGAACATGTATTAATGAACCTCTTCACAAGGATGGTGTATGAAGACTCCTTGGTAGTTATGAATGATTTATTGTTTATAAATGCTCTTAAAAATGTTACACATATGAATTTTGGGGATAATTACAAACATTGGAATTGAAACTTGGTATGTTGAAGATGTTTTATTCCAATTTATGTCTCTTACATAACTTATTATTCATTGGGAGACTAATGTTGATTTTCATAATTCATTTTCACTTGATGGTCAAGGAATAAAATCCAAAGTATTTATAGTTTTACACTATAGGAATCCATATTTAGACCCTTTTAATTCAATGGATATGCCATTTCAATGTGATTTGATGTATTTTTAGCTCTTTGGACTTCAAGATGGCCTATACACAACTTTCTTGAAGCTCTATGAGCCATACTTTTCCACCTAGGCCTGTATGGTCACCTATGTTCCATATCAAGACTATGAAACATTATTAGATTAATTTTTTATGGTTAAATCACACTTATATTGGCCTAATTATATTATGCAACTATTTATGAGAGTTCTAGTTTGAAACCTTGAAAATTAGCTCAAGAAAGAGTTTTTAAGGTCCATTTACATACACAATCAGCTCACACATGCCAAATTTTAACTCATTAAAACTATTATGAGAGTCATAGATACAATTAAAGTCATTTTAGGTCATATTCAATCCATTTTTATTATTTTAAAATACTATCTCTCTCATCAAACTCTTATCAAGGTTTTAGAAAGTTTAAAGTGCCTTGGATTCTTAACTATCATTCATAGCCCTAAGGGCCTTAATACCCAATAAAATACTAGGGAATTTTAGTATAAAACCTTACCCAACTATATTTAATGGATAATTATCCAATGGATTTTATCATGGATGTTCACACGTGAAGATAGTGTTTCTCGAGTAGCCAAGTCTAGATTCTCAAGCTTGAGAGAGAAATATTTATGGAAAAAGGAATATTAATTTTTGTTTTGAGTTAAAAAAACCTCAATGAGGTCTATTACACACCAGATGAGATGTTTAGGTGTTCCATTGAAATTATTGACCCCTCTAATTGATGAAATCTACCTTGAACCATGTATAAGGGTTTACACACATTCCTAGTCTTCCAACCCTAACAAGATTTTATCACCTTTCCCCCTCTTTCTTAATGACTTTGATATTCATAAAAATAATTTATGAAATTTCACTCACCCAATCTCAATACTTATTTGTCTAAATATTTAGGATAATGCAAGCTTTCTAACCTTTCATATAAAGGCTTGTTTATTCTTGTTTAGGCCTACTAGGTCTAGTTAGTATTTTGGGATTTTATGTCCTTCAATAGTATAACCATTAAATTTGTGAAATATAATAATTTAGTAACCAAAATAATAATACTATTTTAATCTAATTTACTTCATATTTAATGATATACCTGTAGGTCTTCATGGAGGCTTAATACCTATCTTCATTTTCTTGTAACCCTCAATATGTATAAATCTCCTTGTCTTGAGCATTTCACCAATGATATTAAAAATAAAAACATATATTTGTGTATCCATTTAAATATTAATATTATATACAAAGTTTCATGACCAAAAAATCAATCCACACATGCTTGATCCACCTGTTCTTTTCTTAATTAGCCCTCAATTAGGTCTCTAGGTCTAAGAAACTGAGTTTTGGCTTCACACAACCCTCATACATATGAGACTCTAATAGAATGTTTTATGACCTCATAATTATTATCCATTTCAAATTTTAGGGTTTGGAATGTTATATAGATGGGTAAACCAAGAAATGGTTAAAATCCTAGCATAGGTGTATGCTCAATTTGGGGAAATAACTAGGATGGTTTATTTGGTGTAAAGAGATTTGAAAGGAGTGTGGGATTATTTGAGTGGTTTTATCATCAAGTGATAAAATTAAAATACTTTATTTCATACTCATATCATCTTTTTCAAATCTTCAATTAATAGATGTACCTTCCTATAGGCCTACACAAGGGCTATTTCATGCCTTTTCATTGAGTTTCATCTTCAATAGTAGGGGCCCTATATAATACAGAATATATATCCATATTATTTGTAGTTTGAAGAGGCAATTAATAATTTTATACCCTCCCAATTCATCAATATATTTTCTAAATTATTATGTTTTCTCCTTGTTGGTCTTCATGCTTAGTATGCAACTATAGGTGTGCATCTGGTTCTTAGACTGCTAGTACTATTGGAGTGAGTTTATTTAGGCTTTCCAAAATTATTTATAGTTTTAAATAGGAGAAAAAATTTCATTCATACTCTTTTAAATCCTCAAATTCCCTCTAGTTCCTTATTACAATCACAACTCCCCTTTTCTCATTTGCCTATGTAGGCCTATAAGTGATCACTTGGGAGCATGCCTGAATAGAACTATGTATGATTGTGAAAAAAATAGGGAGATAATAGGAGATTTAATTTTTATTAAAAATGTATTATAATCTCCCACTATACCCTTCAATGAATTCAAACATGTTTTATTTTTAAGATAAGCTATATTCACTCTTTAAATGTATGGCCATACCCCTCTCTTCACTATCTTAGTTCATCAATGACCTAAAAATGATTTATAGAGGTTTATATATGGATTTATTATTTTTCGTAAGTTTTTAATAATCCTATATAGGTTATCAAGATCTCAAATCAACTCAAAATTCATTGAGAGTCAGGACTATAACTTTTTAGCTATGAAGGTAAAAATGGTTTTCCTCTTCAATAAATCTTCTCCAACTATTCACTTGATTAATTTTATGTAATTTTTGTCTCTTAAACCTTGATATTACCCAATAATGACCATCTTATTCCATAGATCTCTAAAGTGGAAAAATAGGGGTAAACTTGAGCCTTGCCTACATAAATAATACATTATGAGCCCCTTACACTCTTAGAGATTGTTCATAGAGTTAAGGGGATACTCTAATAAAATAATGGCATAAAGTGAAAGGTCATAAGGGCCCCATACTATGCCTAATATTTGAGTTTCCGACCTTATCTCTCCTACATATACCAACTAAAAACTAAAGTTCCTACTAGAGCTGCCAAGTAGGTTAATAGGAAGGATGAGTAGGTTTTTGCCCTATTTGAGTTTGAAACTTAAACAAATGCATGGATTTAAACTTTTAAAAAATGGAGGAAGTTATAGTAGTGTATATAAGTGATATTTACTCTCAAACTTGTATGGACTTCTTGAAAACCTCTCATTTTTACTTGAAATTATCATGTTCTAGTTAGAAATTGATTGAATTAAAATTCCAAGTGTTCCTAGAGCTATCTCATGTCTGTGTAGACATGTGGTGGTGTGTTAACCATATCCATCTTCTAAAATCCTATGTTTTTTTACTATATTCCTTTTGAAATATTACAAATGGTTAAGAGAGGTTTTCAAAATGAGCTACAACATTATAAAAGATATTTGAATTTATTTGGGACACTTATATAGATCAAGAGGAACATAAATGACCTTAAAATGGACTATATGACTCAATAAAGACTTCCAAACCCTTTGACACTCTTGAAAATACTTGACCAAGGAAATTCATGACTAGACAAACATGATACTAGAAAGCATACTTACCTTAAACTTTTCAAAAATACCTTAAAATATGCTAAACATGTTTTATGAAGGATATACAAGCTTGAGAACCAAAGTAAAGGCTTGACAAGACAAGTTTTTTGTTGAACTAGTCTATGGTAGCCAAAATTGGATAACATGTGGTAGTCAAATCCTAATGTCTATCCTTAGCCTTAGTAAGTTATTCAACTTTGTAAATTATTTTTCATGTTAGATGGAAATGCAAAGTTTGTAATGCTTAATAGTACACACTAAGGTCTAGGATTTTGGGTTACAATACTATAAAAATGAGAGAATATAATAGTAACCATAGACCAAGATAAATATTAAAAACTAAATAATGTCATAGATGACAATATGCCAAATGTCAATTCAATATTCTATATCTAGTTTCCAAACATATTATTAGATTAAAAATATGTTTAGAGTGGAGGATGAGTTATGTTCATGGATAAAAAATAATCCAATGTTAACATATAATAAATAAAGAGGTGAGGAAGAGGAAGGGGTTTAAAATTTTGGAATTAAATTTTAGCTTACCCAAGTTGATAAAATTCAACAACCCAATACTATAGGTATTAAATTGAAATATGTGCTTTTCATTCAATTCAACTTTTGTGCCTACCTAATAACAAACTTTCAAAATTCATGATTACTTAAAAAAGTATCATATTTTGATTTTTCTCACAAACCTCTTAAACTCTATAGTTATATAATTTGTCATAGTTCATTAAACATTCAAAACTAATTAGTTTTTGTCTCAAAGAATCTGAATAAGACTAGTCATGAAGAAGACCTTGAAGAGATGTATCAAAATGCAATAAAATGAATTCAAAAAATTATAGTTTCAATATTGATCAAGAAACTATTTTAAACTTATAATTTTATTACTCAAAGCACTAATACACACCTATAATCTAAGATTATATTTTACAAGAGTAGAAACCAAAATTCTAAAATTTAACCAACTTGGTAGTCCTCTGTTCGTGCTTCAATTCCAAGAATAACATCAAAACTTGAAACTTTTAGATCTTCTCCTCCATAGAGTGTTTGTAAATCAAATACTAAATGAGAGTGATGGTATTTATTTTATCTTGAATTCACACACACACATTACATTTAATATGAGTGGTTCACTTTATTTTGTTGCCTTACACTTTGTCTGCCAACTTTTGCACTCCATCAATATTGACTAAGCTGGATACATATTAAACTATCTTATATACCATAATAAATATTTTATAAATGAAAATATGTTTATTTTAAGACATGATAAGTTTATAATACTACTAAATTTATCCATTTTCTACCAAATATTGACCACTTTTAATCACTAAGCAAGGACAAGCTCATTTAATATGAAAGACTAAAATCTATTGAGTATAATAACAAAATCTAACATGTATTCAAATTAATTTTGAATTATTTAATGTATTCAACCAAGTAATATGTATGGTAGTCCATGTTTTTCAAATGAACATTATTAACTAATCATAAGTAATGAAAACTTTGAACCAAATTTGGTCAAACCCTAATGCATATCCTTAACCTTGGAAAGTTAATAAACTTTGAAAATTAATTTTCATGTTTGATGGTAATGAAATGTTTTTAATTATTAATAGTCCATAACAAGGTCTAGGATTTTAGGGTTATAATATTATATAAAGATAAAATATAATAGTAACCATAGAAAAAGAAAAATATTAAAAACTAAATGATATCACAAATGATAAGGTGACAAATATCCATTCTATATTTTACGTCTGAATTCCAAATATATAATTAGAAAAATAATATTCATAGAGTGGAGGATGAATGATTTTCATGGATGAACAAAAATACAATGTTAACATATAATAAATAAAAAGGTGAAGAAGAGGAAGACATGTAAAATTTAGACATTAATTGTGGGCTTACTTAGGTAGATAAAATTCAACAACCCAATACTATGGGTATTAAATTGAAATATATCCTTCACATTAAATTTAAAATTTACACATACCTAATAGGCAAACATGTTGGTTAGTTTATGCCTACCATGCCATGATTAATAACACCATTTAATTTATCCTCCTCAACCTTGAGTTCACATGTGCCATTTAAGCCAAATTTATCCTTATTGGTTTATGGCATTACAATAATAATCGCCATTTAGTTTGAATGGTAGTTGAAAACTATGATTGACATATTGGAGGATCATGTGGATAAGCAGCCATAAGGGACCCAAAAAATTATTTCCTTGTACTCAAACACATAATCTTAAGACTATTAGCATTTTAAATTGTAATTTCATCTTTTATTTATAAATTGTTAAATAATTTAATACATTTCTATAATAATATTATTTGAAAATTCCCAATAGATATTGCCTTTGTAGAAGAGAAGAAGAGTCTATTAAGCATATTGTTTTTGGATTTTAGCTTTGGGTCCAAAATATTCCTTTTCTTTCTTAACAAATTCAAAATGGTCTGGGTTAGTCATAACAAACTTTGGGACCTATTCCTATAATGTAATCCTCCTTGGAACTAATAAATCATGGATATTATATAGAAGCGTACCCTTACTCATATATTTTGTGGAATTTGGAAAGAAAGAAATGGTTAAATATTCATAGATAAAAGTAGCAAGTTGAAATTAGTCGTTCTTAATATTCTATGGGCCATTAAGGAAAATTGGCTAACTTATTCCTAAAACAAAAAGGGGAGTGAGGAATATAGTTAGTATATTATCTCTATAGGGCATAAATTTTAAAAATGCACAGTAAGACATCATCCATAAATAGGATAAGATTTAGATCAATTACTCCCAACCCCTAGAGGGGTGGGTCACACTCAAATTTGATAGGGTGGCCAAGGGGAACCTAGGTTAATAAAGGGGGAGGAGTTATTAAGAATTATGAAGGCATAATAAAACTAGGGTTTGGTTGGATTATGAACTTAAGATTAAAAAAATAATTTTTGAAGGGGACTCCTTGAACATAATAACGTGTCTCTTAGGTCACCCAACCATCTTGGACTATCCTATAATAAATCATGGATGTTATAACTTTCCTTAATAATTTTTAACATAGTCATATCATTCACATATATAGGGAAAGTAATAAGTGTGTTAAAATAATGGTCAACTTAGGGGTGGGGATAAATTGTTTCAAAAGTTGGCTCCTGATGGATGATCTCCCATATGAACTAGATACTATATTAGGTGTAGTAAAGGGCACCCATAAGTAAGCTAGAATATTTGAAAAGTCCATGTTTTATTTGAAGGGACATTTTTCCCCAACTCGTGGGAAAGCTTAAAGAATAATGAATGTCTTATCAAACTTCTAACTCGAGATATTATTAACCTATATGGGAAAAAATGTGAGAAGATTTGGAATATCAAGATCATTATTGAAGCCCATTCCAAAATTCACATCAATTTTAATACTAATTTGTTTTCCACTCTATAAAATAAATATTTTGTCATAGCCTGCACCATCAAAAACCACAAAAAAATGATAATGAGTGGTGAAACATATAAGATTGAACCCATGTCATGAACTAATGTTTAGATCAATCTAATAGGGAAAATTATACATAATGGTGTTTTTATAGTATATATGGACTTTATGAGAGCTTAGAGTGTAGGGTGGTCAAGATGAGATGGGTGGTTATCAATTTTTTAGAGGAGAGTAACATGGCAACTACTAGTATGTATCTTGATAATGTTAAGGATTTTAAAGACAAGAAATGTAGGGCTGAGGTAATATTTTATTTTATAAATATGAGACTTACTAAGAAGGTTAAAGAGGGTTATTAAAGGAAAGTCTACCCTTCCCTTGGTTAGAACTTTATCCACAAATTATGAAATATCTGACATTTAATGAGAATAATATGCTAGTGCACTCTCACCATTTCTTCCCACTCAATCATTTTAAAAATAATTATGTCCTTAGTATGCAAATTCATTTTCTAAGATATATTAAATGTTTGGTGGAGGCTTACCAAAATTAAATTATAGAGGACATCAACCATCAGACCCTAATACTACTACTGGTGAGGGATGTTAAGATACTATTATATAATATGGTAGTGGATCAAAAGTATGCAAACCCAAAAGATACTGAGAAGGTCAAGATTAGGGTTGTAGAATAGGACTCCATGAAGGGATGTAAAGAATATAATAAGATGCTTATCCATTCCCCTCAAAAAAAAATGTAAAGGCATCACATAGGATAAAAATGATAATGGTTATGTCAAATGATGAGTAGGAGATCGAACCAACCAATTTATAGGTGAACACACTTTTAGAGCTTAAGAATGATCACCTAGACTCACTAATTATCATATATAAAGATAATTAAGATAAATTAGGGGTGGATTTAGGATAGGTTAGGACCCATAAGTCCCATTTGAAAAATGAGGGAAAGAAAAAGAATGCATAAAGAAAGAGTCTAGCTGAGGATGAGGGACCCATGTTGAACTTGAAGTACAAGTTGAAAAAATTGGAGGCCAAATCAAAAGGGATGGATAATTAAATCATAAAGATCAGAAAGGATATCAAGTTTTTTATATAAGGGATCCAAGCTAGAGTTAGCACGGGTAGTAGGGGAAGAAAGTTTTGGAAGAAGTTGGCAAACATGCTTAACCCTGAGCTCAAAGATGCACACAAACATGAGTATGAAAGTATTTTAACCTTTTAGGGTTTTACTATGTGTAAATACTATGTAGTTAAAGGGTTGAGTATATTGATAATATAAAATAAAATTGGAAATTATTGATTCAATAGAACTTTCCAAAAATAGAAAGTGAAAGGAAAAAAGGAGCTTATCTGGAGATAAATAAAGTTTTATGCAGATCAGGTTACTAGAAATAACTAAGTAGACATAATAAAAACTTTCATTTTTTAATTATTTTTTGAGATCTAACTCTAGACATTAACACCCATCTCAGGATAGTATCACCATGTGGCAATAATGTCTAATTTTGGTGCTAATGTCCTTTTTGTAGGGAGTGTCTATAACTTTCAAGGAAGTTATGAGAGATTTTAAAGGTCCTATAGGTGATTATATGTCACTTGGGGGTTTATCTTTGTCATTGTTTTCATTGAATCTCCTTTGAAACCCTAATTAATATCTACACACATGAAATAATAAATGAATCAAATGCCAAAAAGAAAGGGAAAATTGAGTTATGGGATGTTATGATCATGCATAGAAGAACCGATATTATCCTAGCTACTACCTATATTAAACCCAATGCTAGGGATCTTAGATTGCATGTAGTTTTCCTTTAGGGAACATGCACTATCAACTTGCATAGTATGCTAGAATGAATTTTTCCTAGGCTCTTCTTTGATCAAGCATGCAAATGTCTAAGTTTTAAAATTGAGTAGTATGTAGAGTATTTAAGGTGTATTATTGGTTCATTTTATGTAAATAAGTGCCAAAATTATAATTTCTAGATGTAAAATTCCTTGTGAGGTTCTTTATATAGGAGGATGTTTGGTTATAATATAATACCTTGTTTGCTAGCTGATAAGTCATAAAAAAGATATAAAAAAACATAAGAGAATGCTCATAGAGGGGTTAGGACTCAAACACAAGTGAAAGGTCATATCAAAAAATAGAGCCACAAGTGGACACTAGTACCATGTGGTTCTACTATCCCCAAAGTGGTGCTAGTGTCCTAATGCTTAGAATAGAGCAAAAATTAAGGAGGACAAGCTAGGGGCCCTAGTGATTAGGAAAAGGTGACTTACGACTATTGGGAGTGTTGAAAATAGGGAAAATAAGACATAAGAAAGATTTAAAGACTAAAAATGACCATGTAAATAAGGACTATAACCATCACTAATATAATCATGTGAAAGAGAAACAAAAGGCATAGTGCTTTTGGTTACTTGACCAAATTAGGTTGTTTATATTTACCTCTCATTTATTCTAGTAATGAAATGAAATGAAAGTAATAGATTAAAATAAAATAAGAACATGTACCTAGGCTTACCTATGTGAATGTAATATATATTTGGCCCACTTCTTAGCTAAATAAGTGGATAAGAACTAGAGTGTAATATGTGAAGGAGAGAAACATGGTGTAGATGCTCCTCATATTAAAATTGGGTATGGAAATTGAATGTGTGGAGAAATAAAACTCACCTCCAATTTAAATTTGAGTATGTAAAATAAATGTGTGGATAAATAAGGATCACTTCCCCCACTCTAAATCTAAGTATGTAAACTGAATGTATGGAGAAATAAGGCTCACTTACCCCCACTCTAAATCTGTGTATGTGAATTAGGTGTGTGGAAAAATAAGTCTCACTTACCCCCACTCTAAATTTGAGTATGTAAACTAAATGTGTGGAAAAAAAATGCTAACTCCCCCCACTCTAAATCTAAGGATGTGAACTGGGTCTGGTAGAATGCTATGGATCAACTACTACAAATGGTCCTATGACCCAAACTAGTGAAAACCTAGTGATGATACTGGTGATGATATTGGTGATGATATTGATGATGATATTGAGTGTAACATGATAAATTTAAAAATGGGGACCAAGAACATGTGCTATGAATCATTCCCCCTAATTTTTTATATTTGATAAATATAGCTGCATATCTAAATATTTGAGTGAACTGGTATACCTAAGTCAAAACTATATATCTACATTAAGTGTATATATGAATACCTATGTAAACCTATGTAGATAAGTGTGTATGTATATATAAAAACTTGTTGATCTTAATATCTATGTAAAACCCATGTAATTTTGTAGACCCATGTGTCTATATATCTAAATGCCTATGAGTCTGAATATCAGTGTAAACTTATGCATCTATATATCTAAAAACTTGTGAATTTGAATGCTTATGTAAACCTATGTAGACCTATGTGTTTATATATATATAATTATGTGAATATGAATGCCTATGTAAACCTATGTATATTTATTCATTTGTATATCTAAAAACCTATGAATTTGAATGCTTGTGTAAACTTGTGTAGACCCATGTGTCTATATATATGAATGAAACTCTATATGTCTGAAGTAATTTGACTATTTCCCCCCTTTTGGTGAGATACCTAAGACTATGATGAGGATATGTAACCAAAATTGGTAATTATTGGTGTACTAGTGTTAATTAGTAGGTGTACTATTCTATTAAGTTTGAATAGTGCATTTTTTTTGTTAGAGTTGATTATTGAATGTGTAATTGGATATATGTTTTGTTAGTTGTTATGTTGAATGTAGTGAGATTATTTTTGTCATTTTTTAGATTTGATAATTATGAGGAGATTGGTTTAACCATAATAGGATGTTGCGTATCAATTTCAAATCCCATTTGAAAGAAATAGTTCATAAATTAGAACTACAATTCTTGATATATGGTGGTAATAAGAGATTTGTATTAGTTATTGAAATTAGTGCATAGGGGTAACCTTAATAAGGTGGTATTGGGTAAGTTATAACTTAAATGGGTCAAATTGATTCATTTGAAAATTCATTTATAGCATTTGATTTGAAATCATTTTGTGTCTGAGTGAGATAAATATGTTGAGGAGATGAGGATCTAGATAGTCACATTATGAGGAGGTCGAGGCATGAATTCAAGTTGGGGAAGAGGTTCACCTAGTAAGGAATTCAAATTTTTTCCTATTTATATCATTTTTATGTCTTTTTTACTATTTTTTCTAAAAAAGAAATTGGTTTAGAGTTGGTTTGCATAGAATGGTACTAGTGTCCCATTATGGGCACTACTATCTAGTACCTAGTACTAGTGTCTAGGGTGTGGCATTACTATCTAACACTACTATCCTCTATGTAGTGATAGTGTCCAATAGTACTAAGATGTAATGATCAATATTGTTGAGTAGCTTTTAAAGTGTGTTATTATCTATTGGGTTTGGTTTAGTTTTGATGATGTTTGATTTGGTTTTAATTTTGTAGGTTGATGCTTGTATGAGGAAGTTTTGTATAGGGAAAATGACGGAGAATTTGTGGAGTTTGTCCTTGGCAGATGCTAAGATGGAGGTGCTTTAGAGAGCAGGCTTGAGATATATTGATTTTTTGGAGCCTATTCCTTCAAATAAACATATGATTATTGCATTATGTGAAAGATGGGATGTAGACACATGCATGTTCTAGCTACCTACTAATGAGATGAATATTACATTAGAAGATGTATATCAACTTTTGTAATTACTGATATCTAGGTAGTAGACTATATTGTAGGAGGATACCAATCCTTGGGATATACAATGGGCATCTATATATTTATCTCTAATGGTAGAAGGGACTCATCATACAAATATTTAGAGTGATATATTATTGACCTTGATTGTGACTACCAATGTTCCATGATTATGCAAGTTCTTTGATGTGTTGTTATCTTCATTTATTACTATATATGGGAGTGGTGTCTTAATTTCCTATAGGATGCATGAGATAGTGTAGGACATAGAGGAACATGGAATTATGTAATCTTGGGGTTGTATGATGCTAGTTCACCTATACAAGGATCTATACCATTTTACATAGTAGATGTGTGATGGGGATATCAAACCATAAATGTTATTAAACTATTGGGTATATGAACATATAGCTATGACTAGGCCGATGGCATGTGCATGAGATGGATGGGCTCATCTGTAAGTGTTTGTATAGAGATGGACATGGATAGGTTATGCATTGAGGAGGAACATTATATAGTGTTGATAGTTATTAAATATTTTGATAGTAGAGGATATCATCTAGAGACCCTATAAAGGCTACCAAGGGTGGCCTAAGGATAATACATAGCTAAGGTATATTTAGGTTAGTTAATGGCTACATGTCTATTGGGATAATGTATATAAAAAATTTTAGTATGAGAGGGTCACCTGATAGTTTGATGTTATGTAGGATGTGCCCCCAACACCTATAATATGGTTGTGGATTTATTAGGATCTTACAAGGCCAGGTAGTATGCCAAGGCCATCTGTTGTTGAGCTAGCTCCCATTTTTTTGAGGGATCATGACCTTAATATTAAGATATCAAATATAAATTATGTGAGAGTGACAGAGGCCTACATGGCCTAGTAGAGTGACCACAGATGGGAACCTCTATTTTTGAGAGGTGGGATGATTGTAGAGGATGTAGAGCCCTTAAGGGATATTGATGGTAAGTTAATTAACATGTTTGTATGTTTTATGTAAAGTTTATTATGAGTTTATATGATAAGGATTCTTATGAACTATGTGGTTACTTTCAGGTTCAAGGGATGATAAGTACTACGAGGTCACCATTGAGTTGGCACTGCATGAGTTGACATGACATATCTATGATGATGTCATGGAGGATGGATTGGTGGAGAGGGATACCAATGTGGATGAGGTGCATGCCAATCTATTTATAAAGATATGATAACTATTGTGGCATATAGATGAATAATAATAGATATAGATGAGGCACACATTGAGTTACATAGGTATACCATGCCCATTCTTGATGCTCTAGGTGGGGCTAATAGTTAAATAGTAGATGAATATATACAAATTTAGTGAGAGTATGATGAATGTGTGGCTAAGCTAGGAATGTATTAGGAGAGAGAGAGAGAATAGATAGAGACATAGATAAAGGACATGTAGAGATAGTGGGGCCTTTAGTTCTAGTTTTGATGTATCTAAGAGTGAGAGTGAGGGAGCTGGTCTTAGTAGTCATGTTTGCATCATTGAGTGATGCACCATATTTTTATTGAAATAATACTATGAGTTATATATATGTATGGTTATTATTGAATTTGGCATTATGTGTATTTTCAACTAGATCTTGTTATATTGTATATATTGTTATGTATTGAATTAGTTTGATTGTTTAAAATATTGAGATTTGTAATTTGTTTTAGTTGAAGCAAACTTAATGGATTTGTATCTATTTGATGAATGTTTAGATATATGTGTAGTGGATTAGAATTTTTTATTTTATTGGTATATGAATTTTATTTGTATTCCATAAGATGTCTACATGTATAATATATGATGGTGCTATGCCCTATTTGAACCTAGATTGCATGGGAAACTAATGACCATACTACTCATGCCATGTTAATATAGATAGAGACTATAAAATTAGAGCTACCTATGATGCACTACTAGTATGTGAATGTGTAAACTCTAGTGAAATTTTTTTATTGGTTAACATTCTAAAAATTCATTTTGAGTTGTATGATTTCTTGAAAATATCTTAATCCGTGTGTAAACTAAAGCTGGGTTCTAATCTCTATAATTATTTCAATATATATTTATTAGTTTTGGAACTAAAATTGTGACCTTAGGTTTATAGTTTTTCCCAAATATCTTGATTGGTGTGCACACTAGAGGTGTGTTCTAAGATCTATAATTATTTCCATAGATATTTAGTGGTTTTTGAATTGAAACTATTCCCTTGGGTTTGTAGTTGTTCCTAAATATCTTGATTTGTGTGTGTACTAGAGGTGCATTCTAAGCTCTATTTATTGGTTACCATCACTACTAAGGCTATAGTGTATGGGACTATTCATAAAAGGGTGTCTTATAAGTCACATGGATTATATTATGAGTAACCAATGGTTACTTAAAAGGAATGTCCTAGGATAACTCTGTTATAGAGGAGTGTGATCTAGGAGAGTATGATGATTGAGGTCTTAGTGCCCCTTGTGTAAACTCTACGATGCCTTAAGGAACATACTAGTTGATGCAAGCTCAGAGTGCATAACAATGATAATTTGATTGTTGACTTATCTTTTGAAAATGATAATATGGATTATGAGGTACCCAATGTAAATCATGTGGTGGATGATGATGAGTAGAAAGAAGTGTGATCATCCCTCTATCTAATAGTGTAATAAAAATATCATGAGGCCCAACCTTATCTAAAAATTATATAGCCCCTTTGTGTATATCCTATGTTATACTCACTGTATAAGGTGTTTTGTAGAGTGAATCTTTTCCCTTACTAAGTATCTTTATCAGTGGCCTCTATTTTGCTGAGTTCTTAATTCAAATTTGAGTAGGCTCTTATACCAGATCAAATGATTGAGGATCTAAAGGGTCTATAGAAAAATCTATCTCTAACTACATAGTTTTTAATCCCAACTCTTTTTATAATGTTATAGATGTGTTACATAGATATTTTAATGATTTAGATGTTTTATATATCAATCTCTCCTTAAGAGGATAGATTAAAATTTTGGCAAAGATGTACTGTACTTCTAAATCTATTGGTTGATATATTAGTTGATGTAAACAATATTTGAACTATAGAATGTATATAAATGTAGGCTATGTCTCACCCTAATGTAATGAAGGCAACCTCTCATGTGTGATTAGGGGTCCTTTATTCTATATGTAATTCCTAAGAAATACTATATCTAGCTCCTAATGTGTATGTAAAGATCCACTAGGTATTGTACACACCAATCTAGTGATTTACCATTTAGGGAATTTGAAAATAATTATACTAGAGTTAACTTACTTGTAATATGGGCCATGGCTTTCTCATAATCTTGAAGGTGTAAGTATGGATCTCTATGTCCATAAAATATAGGTAACATTTATATCTAAAAGTTATGTGGTGCTATTATCCTAAAAGTGGTGCTAATGTCCTAAGGTTCAAAATAGAGTAAAATTTAGGGATGATAAGCTAAGGGCCCATAAGATTGGAAAAAGGTGACCTGTGACTACTGGAGGTGTAAAAAATAGTGAGAAAAAGTATAATAAATATCAAAAGACTTAAGGAGACCATGCAAAAAAGGACTATAACCATCACTAAGACCCTTTGTGTGAAAGAGTAACAAAAGACATAGTACTTATGGTTTATTGAATAAATTAGGGTGTTTAAATTTGACCCCCTTTTATTCTAGTAATGTAATGAAATGGAGGTACTAGAGTAAAATAAAATAGAAATGCATACTTATACTTACCAGTGTGAATGTAATCTATATTTGGCTCATTTCTTGGATAGAGAAGTGGATGACAATTGGAGTGCAATATGTGAAAGGAAACATATGATGTAAATGCACCTTGTACTAAAGATGAGTGTGTAAAATGAATGTGTGGATAAATAAGGCTCACTTTCACCCAATCTAAATTTGAGTATGTAAAATTAATGTGTGGAGAAATAAGGCTCAATGACACCCACTCTAAATATAAGTATGTAAATTGAGGTTGTCGAGAAACAAGGCTCACTTGCCCCCAATCTGAATCTAAGTAATGCAAATTGAGCCTAGTGTACTTCTATAGATAAACTATTATAGATGACCTTGTGACCCAAACTAGTGAAAACCTGATGATGATACTAGTGATGATATTGGCATAACCTAGTAAGTCTAAAAATGGGGATCAATAACATGCACTCTACATCATTCCCCTTAATATTGATATTTGAGTGATGTAGCTATGTATCTAAATATTTAAATAAACTGGTATACCTATGTGAAAATATGTATATCTACATAGAGTATACATTTGAATACCTATTTAAACTTGTATAGAACCTATGTAGAATAGTGCATCTATATATCTAAAAATCTATAACTCTAGATACCTATGTAAACCTGTGTTTGTATATCTAAAAATATGTACATTTGAATGCATGTGTAAACTTGAATCTCTAAAAAACTATGATTCTAGATGCCTATGTAAACCTATGTAGACATGTATGTCTATATCTATAAAAATATGTGACTTTGGATGCCTATGTAAACCTGTATGTATGTATCTAATAAAATCTATTACTCATGATTATGTAAACCTATATGTTTGTATCTCTAAAAATCTATGACTCTGGATGCATATGTAGACCTGTGTAAAACCTATAACTCTAGATGCCTATGTAAACCTACGTAAAACCTATGTAGAAATTTTGCATCTATATAATATAAATAAGTTATGAAACTAAATGCCTATGTAACCCTCTGTAGACTTGTATGTCTATATAATTTGAAAACTGGTGACTCTAAATTCCTGTGTGTCTAAAAATCTGAATGTAACTCTGTATGTCTAAATTAATCTATGCATATTTATTCCCCCTTTTAGTGAGAAATCCAATATTTTGATGAGAATATGTAACCAAAAGTGGTAAGTAGTTATTGTGTTGGTATTAATTAGTAATTATGATGGTGTATTAGGTTTGAATAGTGTATTGATTGTGTTAGAGTTTGATAATTTAGTGTGTAGTTGTATAGGTTCTTAGTCTATTATATGGTTAATAGAATGGAATTTTTTTTGTCTTATTTTAGGTTTAGAAATAATGTGAGGATTGGTTTTAAAAATATGGGACAATGTGTATCAATATCAAGTCCCATGCACAAGAAATGGTTCACAAATTGGAGTTATGAATCTTGAGAAATGGCAATAACAAGATAATTATATTAATTAGTAAAATTGGCACATAGGGGTAGCCTTAATAGGGTGGCATTAAGTAATTTCTGAATTAAATAGGTCATTTTGAATCATTATCAATTTAATTTCATCATTTGAGTGGGAAGAAGTTTGAGTCTAAGAGAGAGAAACATGCTAAGGAAACAAGATTTTAGGTTCTCACACTATGAGGTTGTCAAGGACTTATTTAGGACAGGGAGGAGGTTCACCTGGTAAGGGAACCTAATTTATTGTGTTTAATAATTTTTATTTTCTATTTTACAAATTTTTATAGATAAAGGTTATTTTTGGCCTATTTTAGAAAATGTGGCACTATTATCCCATTTTGGGTGTTAGTGTCTAGCTTCTAGCGCTACTATCCAGAGTGTGGCACTGCTATCCAACGTCACTATCCTATGAGTAGTGCTAGTGTCTATTAGCCCTAAATATGGTTCTTAGCATTGTTGACTAGTTTTTAATTGTTTTTAGTGTTTTATGTAATTAGTTTTTGTTTTACTGATGTCAAATTTGGTTGAAATTCTATAGGTTGATCCCTGTATAAGGGAGTTATGTGTTGGTTAGCTAATGGAAGATATTTAGGGTTTACCCTTATCTCTTACTGAGATATAGGTGATCAAGATAGAAGGGTTATGACACATGGTTTTCCTAGAGTCTATGCTCTGGGATAAGCATATGATCACTACACTATGTGAGAGGTGGAATGTAGACATGTGTACATTCTAGCTACCGATGGGAAAGATGACTGTGACATTAGAGGATATATATCATATCTTATGGTTATTAATTTATTTATAGCAGGATGTATTATAGGATCCTATTAGTGTATGAGATATACAATGAGCATTTAGGTACTTTTGTGTTATGGCTATGGGTACTCATTGTACAAGTAATAAAAGTGGCGTACTATTGACCTTGATTGTTATGGCCAATGTTTCATGATTATGAAAATTTCTAGTACTGTTATTATCATTATTTATTGCCATGGATGGGAGTGGTGTCTCTACTTCATATAGGATGTATGAGATACTGTATGATATTTAGCATCATGGCATCATATATTCTTGGGGTTAGACCATGCTACCTCATCTATATAGGGACATGTACCACTTTACATAGGATATGAATGGTGGGGGTATAGTTGCATTGACACTATTGCATTTTGGGTATATGAGCACATATATGTGAGTAGGATAGTAGAATATCCATGGGATGGATGGCCTCACATGTAACATTTGAAACTAGATGGACTAGGATATGTCATGATTCAATGAGGAATACTACCTATTATTAGTAGTTACTAGATAATATAAGGGTAGAGGACATTGTTTGGAGACCTTACAGGGGCTATTAGGGATGGCTTGAGGATAACACACAATTGAGGTAGATTCAAGTAAGTTATTGGATACATGATTGATAAGATAAAGTATACGAGTGGCTCTAGTATGAGAGGATTAACTAACTACTCAGTGTCATATAAGATGTGCCCCCAACACTTGTAGTGTAGTTGAGGAATTCTTAGGCTCCTACAAGGCTGGGGAGTAGGCCTAATCCATCAATTGTGGAGCTATCTCCTATACCAATGATAGAGTGAGATATAGAGATTAAAGTACCAGATATGGATGATGTGGGAGTGATTAAGGCTTACTTATGCTAGTGGAGTGAGCATAGGTGGGTACCTCTATTCTTGAGAGATGGGATGGTTATAGATGAGGTATTAAATGTAGAGCCCTTGAGGGATGTTGATGCTAAGTTATATAGTTAACTTGTATGTTATGCATAATTTTGATCATCTATTTGGATATAATAGGATTATTATGTGATGTATGGATACTTGTAGGTATAGGAGATGATGATTATTGGGAGGTCACTATTGGGTTGACACTACATGAGTTGACATGACATATTCTAGATGATATCATGGATAATGGATTAGTGGAGTGGGCAACCAATGTAGCTAGAGTGAATGCTCACTTGTTTGACTATGTGGAGATAGTGACTATTTCATATAGGTGAGCATTAACAGATAAATATGAGTTATGTGTGGAGCTATAGAGGTAGACTCTGCCCTCACCTAATGCTCTAGGTGTGGCAAGTAGTTATATATAGTAGATGAATGTATATGAGTTCAATGGGAGTATGTTGAGTGAAGGGCTGAGTTAGCTATGTACTAGGAGAGAGAAATAGTCATAGACATAGAGCTAGGTCTCATGGAGATATTAGGTCCTCTAGTTCTAGTGTTGATGTGTCTGAGAGTGAGAGTGAGGGAGCTGGTCCTAAAAATTATGTTCGTATCATTGAGTGATGTATCACATTTGTATTGAAATAATGTTATGATTTTTATATAGATGGTTTTTATTTAATTTGGAATTATGTATTGGCATGTGTATCTAGTTATATTGTATAATTTTTTGTCTTTATGTTTTGTTAATTATGTGAAATGTTTGATTTTTGTAATTTTGTTTCTATTGGAGTAATGTTAATTGATTTGTATGTGTTATGAATTTTTTAGGCATATGTATAGGAGATTTAAGTTTTGTATTATACTAATATATGTTTTTTGCTTATATCTCATAATATTTATATGTGTATAACATGTGATGGAAATATGCCCTATCTAAACCCATATGGCATGGAGAAACAATGACCATATTTCTTATGCTATGTTGGTGTAGATGGAGATTGTGAAATTGGAGATGCTTGTGATACACTACTAGTGGATAACTATGTAGACTTTAATGAAAAAATATTGATTAGTTGTCAATCTAAAACTACACTTTGAGTTGTTTGATTTATTTCAATATTTTAATTTGTATGCAAACTAAGTTGTGTTCTGATCTTTATACTAATTACCATATATCTTTATCAGTTGTTGAACTAAAATTGTGCCCTTAGGATGATAAGTATTCCCAAATATTTTGATTGACGTATGTACTAGAGGTGCATTATGATATTTATAATTGTTTTCAAATATTTTGATTTGTATTTGTACTAAAACTAATTTACATACACACTAGAGGTGCATTTTAAATTCTATGAACTGGTTTCCATCATTGCTAAGGCTATGGTGTAGGAGACCAATAATAAATAGATGTCCAAAAAGTCACAAGGATTATACAATGAGTAACCAATGGTTCCTTAAAAGGAACACCCTGGGATTAATATTTTGTAGAGGAGTGATATCTAGGAGAGTATGTAAAATGAGGTCCTGATGCCCCCTATGTGAACTCTATAATGCTCTACTAACATACTAATCGATGTGAGATTTGAGTGCATATCAATGATAATCTAAATGCCCATTATTTTTTTGAAAATGATAATAATGATTGTGGTACTTGGTGTAAATGATGAGGTGAATGATGATTAATTAAAGTGTGATAATCCCCTTATCTATTAGTGTAAGCAAGATGTCATGAGGCCTAGCCTTATCTGAAAACTATATAACCCCTATACATATATCTTGGCTACTACTCATTATAGATTATTTTATGTAGAGTGGATATTTAACCTTAATGAGTATTTTTATTGGTTTTTTTTATTCTACTGGTTTTTGAATTAGAAGTGAAGTAAGCCCTCATACCAAATTTAATGACTAAGGTTTTGAGGGGTCTATAGCCAAATTTGCCTCTGATTGTGTAATGATTAATCCCAACTATGCCTCTAATGATAAAGCTAGATTTCATAAATTTTTAAATTATTTAGATGTTTGACATAAAAAATTATCTTTGAGAAGAGAGATTAAAGCTCTAGAAAATATGTATTGCACTTCTAAATCCATTGGTTGATAAATTGACTAATGCAAACATGCTTTGAAGGTAGAATGTATTTTGAAGTAGGCTTTGTCTCACCCTGGTGTAGTGAAGGTAACCTCTCATGTGTGACTATAATTCCCTTATTCTATATATAATTCCTGAGGAAAACTACCTATATCTCCTCATATGTATGTAAAGATCTACTAGGGAGTGTATAGTGGAACCAATCTAGTGCTTTATCCTTTAGTGAATTTGGAAACACTTGTAGTAAAATTAAATTATTTTTAATATGAGCCATGTTTTTCTCATAAGATTAAAGGTACAAATAAGGATCTCCTTATCCATCAAATATAGGTAACATCGGTATCTAAAAGTTATGTGACAACCCCATAGTTGAAATTCTACATGTAATAGGATTATTATGGATGACATTTGCTTCAACTTGAGATTTGTATGCTTCATTTTCTAAGGTGAGATGATGTTCTTATTTTTTCAAAGTACCCACATCATGAATTAAATAAATTAACACTTGTGAAGGTATGCTATCATCATCAAGGGTTTCATTTAATGCTTTAATTTTATTGTTTATTTTAGCCATTGGAATATTAGAATGGAAATATTGTTTATAAAGGGTCAATGTACTCTCAATAACCTTTGGAGATGTGATATATTGGACTTGGTTAGAGTTAAATAAGTTATCACCCTCATTTGGGTTTGTTTTAGAACTGGGTTTTACTGTAGTAAGTGGGGTTGAGGGGGATTCATTGGTATCTTTTGTATTGTTAGTTTGAATATAAGGTAATTTATTATCTAGTAAATGGAAATTATTAACATAAGAATAAGTGTAGGTGTGTGTTTTAACATGTGATCTATATTTTTTGGATGAATAAGATAAATATGTAAATTAAGAGAATTAGAAGTTGTAGATTCTATGCCATTAATCATCATCATCCCATGGTTCATCAAAATCAGAATTTAATTCATTTTAAGAGTTAAGAGTAGAATAAGTATCATTCACATGTTCATTAAGACAAGGAGAAGGAGAAGATTTTAAATTTTTACTATTATGCAATGTATCATCTTGTGTAAGTGTAATGTAAGGTGTTTTTTCACTAGTCATTTTTGAAATTCAAGCATGATTACCACTTTTTATTTGAGAATCAAGGGAAGAAGGAATAACAACCATGTTTTCTTTTTATACATTATGACATATAGGAGAAGAGTTAGAAACATGTGCATTATCTATTTGTGGTAAATAATCATTTCAATGTGTTTGAAATGTAAATGAAGGTGATAAAGGAATTTCATCTACCTTAGTTTGTGCATTTCTAAAAGGTGTAACATGCTTTGTATTTGAATTTTGAAATGTATATGAGAAGGGTAAAGAAGATGCATTATTTTTATCTACTTTCCTTGAATCATGTAAAATTTAATTGCGTGTAGTGCACTTATATTGATTTATTTTGAACAATGAAGTAGCAAAGGTAGTTGAAAAGCTAGGATCACACTATAATAAAACACTACCAATAAAAGGTTATTTTGGCATTGTATTGTTAATTTGTGTTTTAGGAATAAGAGAAGAGTAAGAGGAAAGACAAGATGATTTATTTAATGTATCCTCATGTTCATTTATATTTTCATGTGCATAATAATCCTCATATCCATCATTAAAACAATAGTCATAGTTATCATTGTAAATGAAATCATTATCATGCTCTAATGTACAATCTTGAAAATTTGTCCATTCATTGTTATAATCATGAGAACAATTAAAAATTACATCAAGTGGATGAGGGGTAGAAGATTTTTTATATGCCATTTTAAACTTACCAAAAAAGATAATGTAAAGAATAAATAATAAACACACAATAGGTATAAGATAATCTAACATAAGTATGTGTAAAATGTGTAAATTTGTTGAAAAAAGTTTGTAATGGGAAATATGATTATTTTTGAAACATTAGTTGTTAATGTTTATGTGTATAGAGACATAGTATGTGGATCTAGGGTTGAATTAAAAATATTTAAATTGAATTAAATAAATAAAACCCTAGTATAGGATTAATTAAATTTTCTAGGTTAATTTAAAAAATTAAAAATTCATATTTTTGTAACCTTAATTTAATGTGAAAAATTTATAAGGTAAACCCTAAGGAAAATTAGGGGTTTTATACAATATTTGAATTAATATGGGTTCACCAAATGTTTTAACCTTTTAGGGTTTTACTAAGTAAATCCTAAGCTGGATTAAAGGGCTATGTTTGTTGTTAATCTAGAATAAAATTAGAATTTATTGATTCTATGTAACTTTCCAACAATATTAAATACAAGGATAAAGTGGACTTATCTAAATATACAAAGTTTCTCATAGATTTGAGTACTAGAGATGACTAAATAGATAGAGAAGAATCTTCCATCTATTAATTATTTTATAAGATTTGTGCCTCTCTTAGGACAATAACACCATGTGGCACTAGTGTCCATACCTGACATTAGTGTCCTTCCTGTAGTGATTGTAATTTTTAGAGAAGTTACAAGAGTTCTTGAGGGTCTTATAGGTGATTTCCTATGGCACAAGGGCTTGTCTATGTCATTTATTTGGCTAATTATTCTCCAAAACCTAATGAATACCTACACATATGAAATAATCAAATGAAAAAATAAAGGAAAAACTGAGTTATGGGATGCTAAAATCACATGGAATAAAACCCCTATTATCCTGACCAATGCCTATATTAACCCCAATATTAGGGGTCTTAGATCACATGAGTTATTCCTTAAGGAATTTGAACCATCAACTTTCACAATATGCTAGGATAAATTTTTCCTAGGCCCTTCTTTGATCAAGCATGCAAATGTCTAAGTGTGAATGTTAAGTATTATGCAGAGTATTTGAGTTGTACTATTGATTATTTTTATGTAATAAGTGCAAAAATAGTAAGTGATATATGTAAAATGTCTTATGAGCTTATATATATAGGATGATATTTTTTTGGAATATAATACCTTGTTCATTAGCTAACAAGCCATGAAAAAGATATAAAAAACATAAGAGAAGGGTCATAGAGGGGTTAGGACTCAAATACAGGTGAAAGGGCATATCAAATGTTGAGGTAAAAAGTGGACAATATAACTACTATCCTAAAAGTGGTGTTAATATCCTAAGGATTAAACTAGATCAAAATTTAGAGATGATAGGTTAGGGGCCACTAAGACTGAAAAAGGTGACCAATGACTACTAGAGGTGTCAAAAATAGTGAAAAAAAGGTATAAGAAACCCTAATGAAGTTGTAGGAGGTTATAGAGGTCTTGTAGGTGATTTTATGTCACTTGAGGACTCATATATGTCATTGTTTTGGATGAATATCCTCTGAAACCCTAATGAATACCTACACACATGAAATAATAAATGAATCAAATACAAAAAGAAAAGGAAAAATTGGGTTGTGAGATGTTATGATCATGCAGAGTAAAACGCCTATTATCTTAGCCGCTGCCTACATTAACCCCAATGCTAAGGGTCTTAGATCACATGAAGTTATCCCTTAGGGAATGTGTGCCATCAAAGTGAACAATATGATATAATGATTTTTTCTTAAGACCTTATCTGGTAAAGCATGCAAATGTCTAGTTGTGAAAATTAAGTAGTATGTATAGTATTTGAGTTATACTATTAGTTTATTTTATATAAATAAGTGCCAAAATAGTAAGTGATAGATGTAAAATGCCTTGTGAGGATATTTATATAGGATTATATTTATTTTGAATATAATACCTTGTTCACTAGTTGACAAGTCATAAAAAAGAGATCAAACACATAAGAGAAAGCTCAAAGATGGGTTAGGACTCAAACACAAGTGAAAGGGCCCATTAGACACTAGAAACATAAGTGGATACTAGAACCATGTGGATCTACTATCTTGAAAATGGCACTAGTGTCTTAAGGCTCATAATAGATCAAAAATTAAGGAGGATAGGCTAGGGGCCTTTGTGACTAGAAAAAGGTGACATGTGACTGCTGGGAGTGCCCCAAATAGGGAAAATAAGACATAAGAATGATCAAAATACTTAAAATGACCATATGAACAAGGACTATAACCTTCACTAAGACCTTCATGTGAAAGATGAAAAAAATACATAGTACTTGTGGTTACTTGACCAAATTAGGGTGTTTACAAAAAGACAAAAATAATAAGAAGAAGACTCGAATAAGTGTAAAGAGGCTAAGCTAAATAGGAAGAAGGAAAACCTGACAGATCTTGATGAATAATTTTAAAATCATCCTATTTATGAGGGGCCAAATAAAAATACCAAGGGAGACATGAAAAATAAGGGGGCTAGCAAGAGGAAGTGAATGTAAACAAAAATAAAAACAAGCTCAATGTTACCATCTAGGAGGAGCTAGAAGACTAGTAGGGTTTTATGTGGTTTTTACATTTTATGTGCCTTGTTTAGTCGTGTTGGAATTTTTTTAGTCAATCCTAGTTTTCCCTAGGGGTGGTTCCTTGTCTACCTTTGGCATTATTGTATGGGTTATAGGAGCCCTTAAAACCCAATTGTTTAGATTATATAATAAAAACAATATTATTTGAAAAATAATAATATCAATTTAGAGTGATAAAAATTATTAAATAAAACTGACAAGACAAAATGAAAAAATATTAAATTTTTAATAAAGAAAACTAACACAAATTGACTCTAAAACACAAAATGAAGATTTCCATAATATCTAATTTGAGGAGACAAATTCCTAAATCCAAAATATAGAAAAAAGAGAATGGTAAAAATAAAACCAATGAAATTCCAAATAAATAAAAAATTTAATCCATGAAAGCATAGATTTAGTTAATGGATATATATTTTATTTTAGTAAATAGGGATAAAATATATCTGAATATAATGGATAGATATGCCTCTCTCACAACTTAATACATTTTTGATATATTTTCCATAAGAAAATGATATATTTATAAAATTATAGTAAGATGATTATATTTTAGGTTAATTCAGTTTCTTCTTTAGGTTCATGTGCATGTCCACACATAATTACATTTGGTGGGTTTATACATCATAATCTTATTCATTCCATTGGTTATGTTCATAAAGGACAAAAAACATTGGTTAGTTGATCTAATTAAACCTTTTACATTTAGTGAGCATAAAAACCAATATATAAGATGTATTACCAAGCCCACCATACTATGGTAAGTGTAGTCATATAAAATGTCCAAATTGGTATTTTGAGTGTGGCTTGTGACACCCCATACATAGGTCCTTTTTACATGCTCTTGTGACCCTTTTAGACACCATTTTGCTCATTACCAGTCATCCAAAACCTTCTAAAACCTTATTCTACCTTAGATAGTATTCCCTGTGCCAATCCTATTCCCCTAGGTCTTAAGCCTATAGGATAGGAGTGCCCCATTTAGACTGTAGCACTAGACACCAAAGTGTCCTATTTATGGTGCTCTTATCCTTTTTCAGTTTGAACCCCAATGGTTATTTTTAGCCAGTCCTTATCCTTAATTAGGTTATCCTATAATGAATAGATCTGACCCATGACCAATTGTTCCCTATAAAATCCCACTCAAAGCTTATTTACAAATGAGGTGACCAAAATTATAAATAAATTAAGAATACACACAAAACACTAAGGAAATATTCCCTATTCTCTACATACAGTCACCCAACATAACTGCAAACATACTAAAAGCCTTATACCAATCCCTAATCACCTTAAATACTATCATATTAGAATTTTACATCTACATCACACTATTTCACAAAGCACACTAGGTGGGAGAACTACATATGGCTTGATCCCTCTTTGAAGTATTAGTATGTAGGTAGTGTGCCCACACAAGGCGTGTGGATTGCATGTTTAATAAATCTTACACACTAATCCCCCCTCTTTCTCAAGTGATACCAATATTTTTTTATCAAGCATAATAGAGAGTTAGGGTTTGAAGATAAAATAAAATCTACAGTGAGTTCTATAAAAAACTAATGCTCAATTTTTCCTAGTTAGGCTCACACAGACATAATGTAACTACTTAGAAAGTTTCAGGTCTCTATGTTCAGTTTGGACAATAGTGACAGGAATAAAAAATAACACTAGACACCAAAGCATCCATTTTTAAGTTCTCTTATCCTTCAATTGAATGAAATCCAAATTCAAGTTTATGACACCTTCACAGTCTTGCATAGCCATTTTTAGCCTTTGTATTAGCTATCTTAGTTTGTTTCCAGCTAAGTTATATTTCTTCCTATTTTTTCATATTTTTAGAAAGGTGAAAAAGATAAATAATTTAAAAAATCAAGACTGTAATTATTGATATATTCTTTACTGATTTATTAATCTAGACCCTTAACTAAAATAAGAATAAAACTCCATTATCCCCAAAATTTTTGATCATTTGGTGAACCCAACTTAATTCATTTGCACACAAAAACCCTAGAAACCAATGGGAAAATTCCTTATTAATTTTAAAAATATTCTTTAGATTTTTATTGGATATATAAATTAGAATTTACATTTAATTTTTAAAATTTACCATAGCAATTTTAAAAATTATTTATTTCAAACCCTAGTTGCCTATACTAGGTCTCAATATTTTCAAACCCTAGCCTAGGGTTTTGAAATTTAAATTTTGATTTTTGTTCATTGGGCTGAATATTCTAATTTTATTAATCATGATTTACTTATGCAAAGTTTTCTAGTTTCTCTTGCATGCTTGTTTCCTTTCATTTGGCATGAATTCAAAAATGACATAAATACATATGTACATGCTATTTTAAGACCAATTTAAATATGTCACATTTCATTACTACTTTAACATTCTATCTCTCTATTATGTTTAATTCAATTAAGAATAAAATCCTTACATACTTAGAGGATCCATTACATAATCTAACAACCACCTCTCAAGTTTTAATGTCATATCTTACAAATAGGAAAGAATTTCTTTCTCCTCCTCTCCCCCAAGAGGGTGATAGCTACTTTCCCTCTAACCAAGTCCATGGTATCATCTCTATAAAAGGTGAGTTAACCTATATTATTGTTCTTAATTCATACATTTAGCCTATAGCTTCTTCAAACCCTCTTCAACATATGTTCTTACATGTTTAATAAAAAACAACTAGGGTTTGCACTTGTGAGACTCTAAGGGATCAAATTACTAGTATGAATAAGTTAATTTTAGATTTACAAACATAGAATCAACTATTACATGAAAATATCACAACATTGGAAAATCAAATTATAATACAAAAGCCTCAAAGGCACCCTAGTGTCAATCATGTATATGCATCTTCACCTAGTCAATTGGTTGCAAGCAATGTTACATATCAAAAAAAGAAATCACAAAAAAGTAACTTTACAAATAGTGATTCAAAAATCATTAAAAAATCAAATAAGAGTTCAAGTGAGGTACTAAGGGAAATTATAAAATCTAAGTTGATCAAACTACCTCATCTACATCTAGTGAGAAGATCCAGATATTATTGTGCATATCATAGAATGCATGGGCATCACACATATTCATGTTTGACATTGAAAAAACATATAAAACAAATAATTTATAATGAGGACCCTATCATCAAGAAATCCATAGTGACACAAGAACACATTCATAAAGGGTCAATTTTAGAAATAATACAAAAGTGGTTACCAAAGCATAACTCAGAATAATAAAAGGATAAAAAATCAAAATCAGAGTAAGAAAAAATACCATAAGCATAGGTAAAGCATGAGAAATATGAAAATCTACCTCTCCAAAATGAGGCTCAAATTTCAAAGTAGTATGGGTTTGGTAAAAAATATCTACAATAGTTGATTATCAAGGTTAAGGGTTGGGTAAGCATGCTCAAGGCATCACTACTTCTATTCTAGCAGTTGACAATGTTTATCACCAAGGTTTGGGATTTATTGAATATCCTAAGGCAAATCATTAATAGACATAATTTATCAAATTAAAAGAAGTAGATACAACAAAATTCACCACTAAAATTCCATTGTTTCAAAATCAAGATGATAATGATGAGTGGAACAATACAAGTTATTATGATTTCCAAGATACCAATAATGAATCCAAATATTTAGAATCATATTCATAGCCATTACCTCATGCTTCATAGTCATGCATGATTCCTTTTTTTGATATAGGACACTATGATAGGGAGTCTCTTCTGAGACTCATTTATTAGTATCATTTCTTCTCAGTCTTTCCTATACATAGTTTCTTTCTACTTGTACATAATTTCTTAGCTTACTTGTACATAGTGTCTTTTTACTTAATTATATATATCTTATTTCAAAATACCAAAAATAATATAATATTATAAAATACCAAAAATAATATAACATGTCAAAATACAAAAAACATTAAAATAAATCAAAACACCAAAAACACTTTTCAATTGCATGCATTATCCATGCTTTACATTTAAACTACCATGCTAGACATACATTTTGATATTCTATGTTATTGTTTGTTGATTTATCTACATTACCATGATTCACTTGATCTTCTTTGAGTGTGTGTAGTGACATCGAGATCCTTTATTGCTTCGCTCTACCCATTGAGGGGGCATCCTACTTCTACATTTGAGACATACATCGACATATCTACCCACTAAGGGCATCTTATACATGGTTACACCATTTAGGTTATGTAATTCCTACACCACACACTCTATTTATTATGTTGATGTAAATTACTTACTATCTTACATAGATTATTATATTGACACTCACTAGTATATAAAACTTATGTATTTCTTAGCATCTACCTAATTTTGTACTACATGTTTTTCATACTTTCACTTCTTGATTTGATTATTTAGGTGTGATAGTATTTTCAGAATTTACATGCCTTCCTTTATTTTTTTTAGTAACTAGATGTGATTATATTTCTTAGTTCCTATTTTATTACTTGTGTTCCCCTTAGAAAATTTGCCAATGTCCTCTACATGTACTCTTGTATTTACTTATGGCCCTCGTGCCAATCTTACTTGTTTGTAATTATATATGTATGTGGGAATTTGAACATGCCTTGTAAGTTTGCTTTCCTAGTTTAATTGACATATGCCCACGTCCCTTGTTTGCTTGGCCCCTTGGCTTCTTTTATATGCTTCTTGCTTCTTGCCTTGTGTGCTTGTTTGATTCTCAGTGGTTTTTAATTCCATGATCCACATCATGTATTACCTTTCCTTTTTGGATGCCATGATGGACAACATGCTCCATCCCTCCCTAAAAACTAACCACATTTCCAATTCCAGTTCAATATACTGCACATTCTATTATATTGTTACATCTATCTAGGCATACCCCTGTTGATCTAATAATCTTTAATACAAACTATGATATGTTTTAAGACACATTTTGGATTATCATTTCTATATCATGTATTTTTGAGCATAAAACACTTATAGGGATTTTTATTGAGAACAGTCATTGTAGGGTCTTCATTCCTACCCTTAGAAAAGGGACAACAAATAGGAGTTTTTCACAGAGATTAGAGCCTTATATTGGTAAAAAAATTAGTTTTTAAAACACTTAGAATAGTAATCAAAGCTCAAAACATGTATAATAGACTATAAAAATAGTGATGAATACATAATAGTCATAAAAAATAGTAAAGGAAAAGATCACCAGAATTAGACAATATCACTGGACACCAAAGTGTCCACTTTTTGGTGCTCCTGTCCAAATAAACATAAACCTATAATTTTCAAAAATAGACAAAAAGGTAAGGTCAATTATAATTTTTTCATCTATAATTTAGTTTATATTGGGTAGTTTCAATATATTTTTACTTAAATTATTTAGATATAGGGGGTATCATGTGTGACATGATGGCTCACACTTCTAGTTTTAGATTGGGTAGTTGGTATAACTTCTAGATCAAAATCCATGTTATATACACTAGTGATTAGGAGTAATGTGCAAGACACATTTACCTTCTTTTCTTTCTATTTCATTATATTACCCAAGTATTCTCTATATTTTCATGCCTTATTCCATCTATAGGTGGTTGGCATCATTTTATAGTGGCTTTTATATAAGCCTAATTCTTAGTTTTGGAGTGGATTTCATACAAGCCTAATCTCCATCTTTTGGATCGGTTAATATTGGCCTTGTTCTTAGTACACATTTAGTTATCCACACCACATTTTTAGATTATAGAGCATTCATGGGCTTTATGATCCATCTCATATGACACACATTCATATTGGTATTAGTTCATAGTTCACATATAGTGGGAAAAGATGGAGCTAAAGGACTAGCTAGCCTTTGTATTCCTGAGCCACCTACTCAGAGGGATTGGACACACAATCCAAACATCAATTAACAATGCATGATCACATAGATTCACTACATAGTGGGTGAAAATGGATCCAAAGGCATAACCTTTGTATTATTCAACCACCCTTAGGGAATTGAGCAATTAGCTCTGTTCATGATATTACTCTTGGTATAGTACATACCCAAGATCACTTAGCATCACTCAACATCATAATAGATTTTGTATTGGTTTACGTACCTAGTGAGGTGTATTCATTCCTTTCTCTTCCTCTCTCTTTTACCCAACATTTGTATGTCTTTATTTTAGATATATCATGTCTATTAATAACTAATATAATCCTTATTTTATCTTACATATTTATGATTCATGTTGTGCTCTCTTTATGCACACTTAGCATCACACAAATTCATGGGCTTCACCCTTTTAGGTAAGTTTAGGTACGCTTTCTATTTTTACTTTATCCTAATATTTCACTTTGTTACATCACTAGAATAAAGGGGGGGGGGAAATGTAGTCATATAAAATTTCCAAATTGGTAGTTTTAGTTTGGATTATAACACCCCATCCATAAGTCTTTTTTGCATGATCTTACAACCCTTCTAGACACTTTTTTGCTCATTACCAAGCATCTATAACCTTCTAAACTCTGATTCCACCTTAGCTAGATAGTATTCTTCATACCAATCCTATTCCCCTATATCTTGAGCCTATAGGATAGGAGTTTCCCATTTAGACTATACCATCGAGCACCAAAGTGTCCCATTTTTGGTGCTCCTATCCTTTTGCACTTTTATCCACGATGGTCATTTTCATCTGGTCTTTATCCTTAATTAGGTTAGCCTAACACAAATACATCTAAATAATGACCAATTATTCCCTATAAAATCCCACTAAAATCTCATTTACAAAGGAGGTGACCAAACTTACAAAACAAGCAAGATTACAAAAAAATCACTAAGGAAATCTTCTCTATTCTCTACATACATTCACCCAACATAATTGAAAACATACTAAAACCATCATACTTGTCCTAGTCACCTTAAATACTATTAAATTGGAATTTTGCATCTACATCACACTATTTCACAAAATACACTAGGTGGGAGAACAACATATGGCTTGATAACTCTTCAGAGTATTGGTATGTAGGTAGCATGCCCACATAAGGGGTGTGGATTGCATGTTCAATACATCTTACACACTAACCCCCATCTTTCTCAAGTGATTCAAATATCCTTTTATCAAGCATAATAGAGAGTTAGGGTTTGAAAACAAAATCAAATTTATAGCAAGTTTCATCGACAACCAATGCTTGATTTTTCATAGGTAGGCTCACAAAGGAAAAATGAAAATACCCATAAAGTTTTAGGTCTCTATGATTAGGTTGGATAATAGTAGCATGAACAAATAATAACATCAAACAAAAAAACATATAATTTTTGATGCTCCCATCCTTTTACCAACTTAAATCCAAATTTAGGTTTATGACACCTTCCTAGTCCTACATAACCATTTTCAACCTTTGTATCAACCATCTCAGTCTATTTCTAACTAAGTTATATTTCTTCCTATTTATTGTTATTTTTAAAAAGGTGAATAATATAAACAATTACACAAATTAGGAATGTAATTATTTTTATATTCTATACTAATTTATTAATTTAGACCCTTAACTAAAATAAGAATAAAACTCCATTATTCCCAAAAAAGTTAAATCAGTAAGATTAAGATTTAGTCCTAAGCCTGCCATTTTATAACTAAATTTATAATCATGCTAGCATGATTATCTTACTCAAGACATTTTAATATAATAATAAAACTATTATTAATTATATTAACCATAATTATGTTTATCTCTAGATGACATAACACAAGCAATATATTTATTAATAAAAATTTGTAATTTAAAATATATAAGGCAAGAAGAAATATTTTGCTTTAACTTCAAGGGTGGAAGATGGAGGTAAGATTTATTGTTTATATGGGGAATATATGAAACAAATTAAGATATATCTATAACTTATTTGACTTATTAAAATTTAATATTAGATAATGTAATCAAATAACATCAACTGCTATATTATTTAAATTAGGAGCATGACTAAATTGGATCTACTAACTTAATCAAGGGATATCTTACCCAAAAAACCAAAGGAGAGGGTTCTAAATCCTATAGGAAACTTACACTATGAAATAACCCTAGATAGGCGTAAGTAAATAAATTAAAACTAATCTATTGCTCACCAAAGCTTGTGGCACAAATGTGGATGACTAAACATAATTAAAATAATCAAGGGAGCAGGTAGGCAAATTGAGGCCTAGATCATCTAAAATAGAAGATGGAAAGAAAATAAAACCCTATATCTATAATAAGTTTCAACATAAAGGTAATATAAGCAAGGATTTATACATTTAATGGATATTAATTATATAATATCTATCTATCTATCAAATGAAATATCAAGAGTTAGGAAGACTTACCTTGGTCAAAACTGTCGAGTCTCAATATCTCCTTTGACCAATGGTGATTTGTAAGAGGTTGTTTTGGCTTTGTAAGGATCACTTTATAAATTATTTATAGGCTAAAATACTCCTACTTTTCATCTAAGACTCACCACAAGACAATTCATCTTACCTCTAAGGTAAATCCCAAGCAATAGCTCCTTCAAATACATATTTAATATAATTATGTGAAAATGAATGTTTCTCTCTATTGAATTAAAACAAGCCTTATATTTATAGAAATGGATAAGACTTAACCCTTCCAAAATTTTATCTGATAAGGTTGGTAAGTGCAACCTAGTTATATATAAAAATTTATTATTAGGCCTTAAACTAAGTCAACCAAGCTAAATTAGTTCCATAACATGTACTTAATATTTTATATCAAGATCAATTTGATTGACTTAGTGTAGAAAATATTTTATGATTATTTAAAACCTCAATATTTTACACTTAGAAAACTTAAACCTTGGTTATTCCTCTTAGTTATATGCATGCCTTGCTTCAACAAGCCTCACATCTACTCTATCTTATTCCCTTTGGCCTAACTATTAGCCTGAATAGCCTTATATTGATGAAATAGACATCCAATCTCCTCTAAAATTCTTAAAATGGTTTTATCCTACTTCTCTACATGTTTTGAGCCTATATCTACTCTCCTTCTCTTTGGACACTAATGTTTGATATAGATAATAGTATCAAGGTTATTATCCTACCTTGATGTAATTGTTTAGTGCCTTAAAGTCATCCAATTTGAAAATGAAACAAATTACAATGGTCAGCCTAAGTGATTTAATGTGAGTTATCTCTTGATAAGATTGATATAAATACAATATCAACCCTCGTTCATTCATCACCTAACAATCAGACCAAAAAGAGTACTCAAGAAGCACTCAAGTTACCAAAAGCTTTCCTATTCTACCCTATTCTAATACCAGTCAAAAGAACATCCCAAATACATGTTTAAATTACTAAAGGAGTAGTCACAAGGTCTTATTTTCCAAGTTACAAGCAAGGTCACTATTGTAATTTCTTTAAACACATTTTATGATTCACATATAGGAAACACATAGGGGATAACTACATGATTATGAGGACATATTCTAGAGTATTGGATATGCAATCAGTGCCCTTTGGTAGTGGGGTCATTATGGGTTAGATTGACACCATGTGCCCACTAACCCAATTTTACCTAGGTCATATTAAATATGGAAAGCTAGGGTTTTGCCATTTCACCAGGAGAAAAAGTCCATGACCTAGATATAAATGCACTAGAGTGAAGGTGAAGCCAAACCTAGAAGAATTTAGGTGGTTGAATATTATTTGAGTAGATATTTTGTATAAGAAACTAATGTCAAACTCAGACACTAGTATCGATACAACCATACAAGGCTGATGTAATTGTCTAGAGAGTCAAAGACATTGATCTAGAATTTGATGACTAATTTAGAATTATCTTCTTTCTTGATTTTTACCTATACCAAATCCAAATTTACATTAGCATTATAAGTAGTTAATTACCTCATTTTATGTCATTTCCATAACTAGCATAGTTACACTTTCCATTAATAGCTTATCTCATTTTAATAAATTCAACATATGGTACATCTAAGTTTAACACTTTAATTGGCTTGATGTAGATCTGATATTCACCTTTGGGACCTATCATTTTTATATCCTTAACCATATCTACCAAGTAAGGATACTAATCTAAATTAGGGTTAAACCTTTGACAAACTTGATCTTTGAACATCAAACCCTAGACTAGCTAGGGTTTTTTATTTATTTTCCTGTTACTGATCCCTAATTGATAAATCTTGAAATCATGTTTGCCATGGACACATCTATAAATTATTTCATGGTCCAATACTTGATAGTTTTTATGGCTTTTTACATTATTACTCTTTTAAAAACTATTAAGCAAGTTTGTACATAATGAGAGCATGTTAAAATAGAGACAATATTTCATATCTCTTCAAAATTCTTATTGCAATGCTATAGAGATTGTATCTATATTCCAACATGTATGTTATCAACCATTTGTTATAACCAAGCCTTATTCAAGTGACAATTACCATCTCACACCCATTATTCACCCATAACTTATATTGTATTTTGTAGTCCATGTTGTTACTACTCAAAGAGGTAAGGTTTCTCAATGTACACAACCACTTGTTAATATACAATAGGTGCCTTCTAAGCCTAAACTTGTGATAAAATCTAAGGGAAATGACTTTGTTATCCAATTGAGTAATACACATGCTATTTTTTCAATACAAGGACATCTTATATGAGACATTTTGTGAAACTCAAGTTTAAAATGATTTTGAGCCTACTTATATCATAAATATCATGAAAGTTCTCAAGAACAATGCCAAACTTAGTAACTTTGATCTAAATGACTTGCAATTCAAAGATATTATTGATCAAGAGTTACCTTTGTTCATACAAGTGACAATACAAAATAAGGGCATCAAAAGGGTGATCACGAATAATGGATCAAGCTTAAACATTTATAGTATAACATTTTTAACCACTATGGGCATTAGCATAGATCTAATTCAAAAATTGATTATCCATATCAAAGAGTTAAATAATTCACATAGTCCTCCAATTGGTCAAATTACATAGGATGTGATATTAGGACCAAAAATTATTTTGGCTATCTTTCAAGTAATGTCTCAGTCATTACATTATAATGTACTTTTGGGTTGACCTTAGATACTTTTAATGGAATTTATCTGATACACACTTCATAGATATGTAAAATTCATACATGATGGGACTTTATTAACAATATTATTTGATGGTGAACCTTTCAAATATTTTAAAAAGATACAATCCAAAATCAAAGGCATTCCTATAATGGTACCACATAAACAATGCATTCTTATTGAACACATACACACTTATGAAATAGGTGAATAAATTACAATGGATCCTCCATATTTAGATGCAAATAAGGTACCAAATATTAAGGTACACATAGATTCACATCAAGAGAAAAAATCATTACCAAAAGAGCCATTAAAACCACAAGAACCTCCTTCATTCGAGCTTCCTTTATTGGTCAATACTAAGCAGAATGATGGGCATGTTTTTAATTAATATGATAGTGATGATGATACAAACCATGATATGATATATGAGAAAATTTACACACTAAAATTTGATCCACTTGATCAAATTTTACATAATTTGTTTGAACCCATAGATCCTAGTACATACAGGATCAATCCAATAAAAAAAGAAACAACAATAAATCCATTTAAAGGGAGAAAAACCAAAGTGGATGAGCATGTAAATGCTTATTACTCAATTCAATCTTTTCAGTTAAAAACATTGAGCTAACCTTACAAAGGTAAAATGCAAATATACCATGTGAACAATGTGGCGTATTATTCAAAATCCTCAAAACCTACCAAAAGGCAAAATCTTTCATATCTTTTGAATGAGAACTATATTTTAAAATGACCAAAACATGAAGAGTTGAATATTACTGATAATATTGTTGGGGTATATTACTTCTATCTCCAATTTGATATGAATACGTGGGATAAAACTTGTGAAAGTACATTCCTCAAATAATTAGGACATATTATGGATGAACCCATATACTATCCATTGAAGTTATAATCCTATGGATACATCTAGTTACCTATTTATTATGGTATACATGTGGTAACCACAACCATATGGATACTAGACCATGATCCCCATTTGAAATTAAATCTTAGACAAGATTGGCTAGTTGAATGGCAAGCCAAGTTGGATAATATAAATATTTGTGTTACCTTTCTTGATATGGACATAGATATTTGTATACAACATGATGGATACAATTATCTGTAAACATCATTAGCTTTAGGGAATCCATCAAACAAGTATATTAAAGAAGAGGCAATCTATTGTTATAAAAAACACTTAATTTTTTTGAAAAATGGTCCCACACCTTTTGATGATGAGGAATTCCTTGAATAAAAATCTTAAATCATAATTTTTTTTTCAAAAATACCAAAGAAATCAAAACATGCAAAAATTCAAAATCATTTTCGGTACCTACATGTTGTATTATCTCTTTGGCATCTATGTGTTAATTCCATATTGAAGGATAACATACCATTTACTCCTAAAAACACATATACATACATAGATAAATATGTGGTACACTTATGGGTGTTGGTATTTCCCTTTACTCACATCATCAGGATATTGGGGGCATCCATATTCTATGATCTGGATACACACAGGTTATATGATTTGATGATCACTCTACATTATCATGTTGAGCTTACATATGTACTTATACATTCCTTATCCATGATTATATCTTGTAATTAATATGCTATGTACTTAACATTTTTTGATAACACAATATGCATAGGCCACTATGACATGTTTATGTTGGTTGTTTATGCTTTAATTTACACACTTCCTTGAGTGTTTTGCCTTGATATTGTCTAGATTGTTTGAGCATTTGAATAAGATCCTTTATATGTGGCCTCTATACCTATGTTTTATTTCATGGAAATTTAAATATGTCATTTTTTATTGTATGGAAATTTGAATATGTCATTCCTTGCTTTGTGGACATTTGATTAAGTCATGTTGATTCAATTTTGTGAAATTTGAACATGCCCCTTATTTTAGTCTCCTTGGACTATTTACTTTTGACTTGATTTTGAGTGCTCTTGTGTGTGTGCTTATTTTCTTGTTGATATTATACTATTACTATATAGACATTACCATGATATTTATCATGTATCTTAGTCCTACATGTGATCACATTGGTTCTATGTACTTTAATGATACATATACCTAGACATATTTCCTTCTATATGTTACATGGTTACATTCATATATTTTACAATTGTCTTACCCCTTTAAGGTGAGGTAACTTCCAGGTACCATTTATATCTCACCTCAAAGGGGGGGGGTATATTAGTGGGGCCATGTTGGAAAACATGTTCTCCACATTCATCTAATATTATGGTTCTTATATTAGTTTATAGATTTAGTGGGGGTATATCATATAGACATGGATTCCACACATTCATAGTTTTTAGGTTTAGTGGGGACATGTGATATGGACATGGATTCCATACATTAATAGTTTTTATATTCAATGGGTTCATGATTTGGAAGCATTTTCTCCACATTTATATAGTATTCAATACTTATACTAGTTTATAGAATCAGTGGGGACATGTCATATGGGCATGGCTTCCACACATTCATAATTTTTAGATTCAGTGGGGGTATGCTTTGGAATCATGTTCTCCACATTTATTTAGTATGGTAATTATATAAATTCAAAGATTTTACATGGTCATGCTTTGGAATCATGTTCTCCACACCTACTTTCAAGTTTATAGTGGGGGCATGTTTTGGAACATGTCCTCCTTATTGGTTTCTTATATCAATTTCATATTTTTCCATATATAGTGGGGGTATGATTTAGAATAATGTCATCCACACTTACATATTTATCCAAATTATCCAAATCACACAATTATATGATTTAGATTCATAGTTTTGGCAATATTATATACATGGTATCATTGTTACACACAATTTCATCATGAGATATTCTAAGGTGCCTATGCTATGCAACATGTGCCTAATATTGTAAAATCTAAATTAATATCATATTATAAAACAATTACATGTATTGATACCCAAAAAACTTTTATAAACTTAGCGAGCTAATCTATTATGAAATTTGGTTCACTTTTTGGTAAGATTGAGGTGATTGAATCACTCAATCTTTTGAAGTTTTCCATTTGGATTTGATTATCCAAATTCACTAGGTTGTAAGTATCATTGGGTTTCATGATTGAGATAATCTCAACTGTAAGTGGAAAATAATTTTTACTCTAAATTTAGGGGCATGTGCCTTAAAATCTTTCTCTTTATATCTCTTTGGATATATGCACTTTAAATATTTATCTATATTTATCCTAATCTTAGTTTTAGATCTTTTCAATGATACATATTTTGAAAAACCAACTTGTTAATAGGAAAGGTAGTTAAATTAATACAAATTTGTACTCCTTAACTTTGATATTTCAATTTAAATCTATTTTAATGTACTTTTTACCCAAATTATATGCATTAATTTTACACTATAACATGCTCTTGGTTGTAGGTTAGGCACCAATAAAGTTCTCAAATTCAACTCCAACAAAGCACTCAAACTCAAATCAAGAAAAGACAAGGTGTGCACACACATCAAGGTAATTATACCATTCCTTTAAACTATAAATTTGATTACTAGATTAAAAAATAGGGCCAAATGTAGATGATATTTTGTGATTATATAACACCTTAATCTTGTACACTTGGAAAATTCAAACTTTGGCTATTACTCTTAGTTCTACACATGCTTTACTTCCACAAGCCTCAAATACACTCTATCATGTTCCCCTTAGCCTATCTATTAGCCCAAAAAACCTTATATTGATGACACAAACGTACCATCTTCCTTGAAATGCTTAAAATGTACTTATCTTACACCTCTACAAGTTTTAAGCCTATACTACTCTCCTACTCCTTAGGCACTAACATCTAAGATGAATAATAGTGTCAAAATTACTATCCTACCCTAATTTAAGTGTTTATTTCCCTAAATTCATCCAATTTTCAAATGAAACATATTATAATGGTTGGCCTAAGTTTTTTAATGCAAGTTATCTCCTGATAGGATTGGTATAAATATAATATCAACCCTCATTCATTCCTCACCTAGAAATTAGACAAAAAAGAGCACTCAAGAAGCACTAAAGTACCAAAATATTTCTTATTATGCCATATTTTGATATTATTCAAAGGAATTCCCCATCTAGAGGTCTGAAGTACTAAGAGATCAGTCATAAGGTCTTATTTGCTAAGTTACAAGCTAGCTCATTATTGTACTTTATTTACACACATTGCATGATTCACACATAAGCCAATACATGGGGGATAACTATATGAGTTAAGGCCCTCTTATAGAGTATTGGATATGTAGGCAACACACTTTTATAGTGGGGTCATTATGGGTTAGCTTGACACTATGTGCCTACTAACCCATTTTCCCCAAGATCACATTGAAGATGGAAAGCTAGGGTTTTGACATTTCACCAAGAGTGATAGTTCATGACCTAGATCTAAATTAACTATAGAGAAGGTGAATATAAATCCAAAATAATCCAAGTGGATGAATCTTGTTTGAGTATATGTTATGTATAGGACACTGGTGTTGAATCAAATACTAGATTTGATACAACTATCCTAGGCTGACATAATTGTTGAGAGAGGCAAAGACACCAAATATAAAATTTGAGAACTATTCTCAAACTATCTCACTACCTAATTTATGTCTGTACTAGATCCATATCTACATTAACATTAGAACCAAATATGTACCTCATTTTATGTCATTTATATATCTAGCATAGTTTTACTTTCCATTAATAACTTATCTCAATTTAATAACTTTAGAATATGGTACATTTGACTTTAGCACTTTAATTGGCCTAATATATATCTGATATTCACCATTGTTCCCTCTCATTTATATATCATTAACCCTATCTACCCAAGTAAGGATACTAATCCAAATTAGGATTAAAAACTTAGTAGGAAAAGAGGGTGTTTTCCTAGTGTCTATTTTAAAGGATAAATGCTTAGGGAAATGTGTAAATAGGGTTTAGATTAATTGGGGAGTTGGATAGTCAAGATTTGTAATGGGTTTAGGTAATGATATAGTTGATCAAAAATATTACAAGGCATGAATGGTCTACCCACCCCTTCTTGGTGCACCCTTTAAGGTGTGCACTCAAAGAGATTAAAACTAGATAGGTTCCTATAAGAGAGAAATCATAAGTAAATGACAAAGTTTAAAAATATTACATGTATATATATGCCCCCACTCAAAACTCATCATGTGTCATGTAGGTTTAACATGGGATGGTGCTTTGATAAAGAACACAAAAACACACAAAGTTAAGATAAAAAATTATATTAGAAATTAGAAAGTAAATGAACACAAATAATTGATAGATATGTACTTTCACTTACCTTATTATTGTTAAATAGGAGTTATATGAGAAGCATATGGAAGAGGCATCTAGTGTGTGAAATAAGAGATGAGATTGGAAAATTAGATAGAATTCATTTTTTTTTCAAAAATATGTGGTTAGTACCAAAACATTATCTACGTCGTTAGGATTTTTGAACTTATTTTAGTTTTTGAGGAGTTTATAGAAACAAAGTTATGAAAAAAATAAAAAATTTATTGGTAAATAATTGAAGCTTCGGAATTTTTGAAAGTTTAATATGAAATGTAAAACTTATTACTTATTTGTGTAGAAAATATTTACTATCAGAGTTATGAGTATCCTTGTTATGCAAAAAGAGAGATGTTGGTGTGAGCTTGAGGAAGCAAATGCATTAGAGGATCGATAAGAGGACATATTATAATTGTTGCATATATAGTCTATGTATGAGATGAATTTAATATGATTTTTTAGAATTTTGGGTCTAAAATGAATTAGGTTAGGAAAATTAGGTGCTGAAGCAAATCTATATAATGGAATTTATCCCCAAAAAATTAGTTCTTAGAGTAAATATTATGAGGGGTAATGGGTAGGAATCAAATTTTGAAAAATTAGGTTTAAGGCATTAATGATAAGCTAGTTAAAAATTACCACACAATTTGAATGGGATTATCCTAGGTAACTTAATTGGTTTATGGAGTTTTAAATAAGTGGCTGAATCTATAATAGGTGGATGACCTAATTGAAGGTCAAAGTGGATGACCATGTTTAAATTGGTAAATCTAGTTAAAAACTAAAGGGTGGTTGTTGTCATATTTTATCACTGACATATTTGAATAAAAGGGTGTCCTGTATAGAGGGTGGATAATGTAGTAGGTTTTAGGTAAGGTGGTTGATGTCATATGTCATGGTCAATCATGTATAAAAATTAGATGGTCAAATTAGTATAAAAAGTGGTAGACCTAGTTAGATTGTAGAAATTTAGTTGATGGCATATGCCTTCACTATGTATAGAAAATTAGGTGTCTAACTTAGCAAAAAAAGTGGCTGACCTAGTTGGATACCAGAACTTTGGCCAATGGTGTATACCATGGATGGTTTTGTATAAAATGGAGAATTATTATAAAAAGTGGCTTATCTAGTAGGATATGAATAAATACATGACCAAATTAGTAAAAAAATTGGCTGACATAGTTGGAAATGGTAAAGAAAAATTATAAGGGGTTGATTAAGTAGTTAAGTTTGTTAATTACTTGTATTTTTGAGTTTTTAGAGTATATATGTTTGTTATTTGGGATGGAGAGTTGATATGTGATTTGTTACTTGATATTTTATAGAGATGACAAAGACTCTAGATATTAGTTGACTTGGTTTGGTTACCAGATCTACTTGAGAGTTTGTGTATGGAAGATCAAGATTAGTTGACTAGGTTTTTTCAATTATTATGGAGATGTGGTGGATTATACTTAGTGTGGAGTTAGTTTCCATGTTATTAAGAACATGGAAATGACTAACACTTTTAGGTGGGTGGTGGATGGGGATACCATTGAAGTGGGTATCACTCTTGAGGATGTCCTTACATTATTGGGAGTCCTGATTGTAGGTGTGTCTATGTTATGTGGTTCACTAGAGACAAATGAAGAGATATGAGCCTTATCCTTTTGGGAGACTAGATCTAAGAGCTATAATTATAATTGTTTATGAGTGTACATATTTGAAGTATATATGTTAACTATTCTAGATATCTATAAGACCATATTGGACTTGTGACAGCTCTTGTGATCTATCATAAATTAGATGCGAAGATGACACTATATATTATTGTATTATGTCAATCCATATTAGAGTAGGGCATAATGTATGATTTAAGATGCAGATAGTGCATGATTTATATAGTATTTTATCATGAGGGCAAATAAAGATGGACGTTATTATTTTGTTGTATATTTATATTTATGAGAGGTTCCTAATATATCAACATGTAAGGTCACTACATGTAGTGGATATTACCCTATCATGTGTGTGGTGGTGGACATAAGATCATATGATGTATGTTTTACCACATGACCTAAAATTATAAACAATCATAGGGGGAAAATTATTTGGTAGTCATATTTGGTTTATGGCCAAGTACCTTTTAGGCTGCATTATCCTTGGTGAGTGGAGCCATATTTGATACCTCATTTACCATGATAGTTTGGGTTGCCACACCTGAAAAATCTTATATTAGTGTTGACATATTGGGCATGACATATGAGGGAGTGTCATGGTTCTAGGGTTATATGCATACCAATAGATGTTCCTATCATATGGCCTTACCAACTGAGATGTGGGGATAATGACATTGATGATAGCGAGGGGATATAGTGGTAGATATATGAGTAGGATATGTGACTGTTATTGCACAACAAAACATATTAGAATAATAATGACAATGGTAGAGATAGAGGCACATATTAGTGAAACCAAGTACACAACCATAGGCACCATTGATGAGTCTATAAAATGACTCATTATTACTATATTTATAACCTTAAATATGTCAAATAGCCGAGCATTGTATGTAATCTTAGTATTTAGAACTAGCATAAGGTAGGAAATAGATACCTTTATCTATATAAATTCATGTAAGTCTAAGTAAATCATCTTTGAATTATATTCTAACCATTTTCATGTTTTAGGCATCACATTTTGATATGTGCAAGTAATAGTAACATTTAATAAGAATTTTGACAAGATTTCATGAAGATAAGGATGATCCAAGACATAGAACTAATCATTTAAAGATTAGATATAGATTATAAAACTTGCTATGGATTTAATCAGTCAACTAAAAATTATGATAGCTTACTATAGATTTCATTAGTTAGCTATAGATTTCACCAATAAGCTACAAATTTCATTAGTTAGCTATGAATTTCACTAGTCAGCTATGGATTTCACTAGTAAGCTATAGATTTTGATAATCTTACCACATATTGAACCAGTTTGATCTAGAATTGATCATATCATATTCCAAAGGGTTTAGAAAACCTTTTCATATTATTCATGATAATCTAGAAGAATCATTTTGACATTTATATTTCTATTCATATATATATATATATATATATATATATATATATATATACCTAGTGACCAAATTTGTAAATATATGATATTCATATCTTCTATCTTTAGAGTTGTAACCTAGAACAACTTCCAAAAATGGAAGACTAAACAGAAATATGAAACTATTTATAGTTTCGTATTTCTGTTTAGTCTTCCATTTTTGGAAGTTGTTGTTCTAGGTTACAACTCTAAAGATAGAAGATATGAATATCATATATTTACAAATTTGGTCACTAGGTATAATTAGGTGTGGTAGTTATTATCTCACATGGATATTTTTATTCTTTGAATATATCATTATAACATCCTTATATTTTAGCTATATCACCCAATCTATCTAGAATATCTTTTTGTTTCAAATCAATCAAGTTTTTACCTAGATTATAGGGATAAACAATTTATTTTACATAAAATAAAAGGACATATAAATGTTGGATCTGGCACATATATGCATATATATAAAGATATTATAATTTTGGCTATTTTATAAAATATAAGAAGCATTACATCAATTTACTTTCTCAATTCATGTGTTAAAGTAGCATCTTAAGGCTGAATTGATTCAAACCTAAATCTGAGGGTGAGCAAGGGCCCACTCCTCAATAAGATAGGAGATTTATTTTGGTATTTATAAAGTTATTTATTGTTTATTTTAATTAAGATTTGAGATTGATATATATGTGGAAAAATTAAGATTGATAGCTTGCAGGATAGATTGGATAATTGATGTTTACTTTCAATTCAACATAAGCATTTAATTATTATTTTAAATTCCTACAACTTTGATTCTACAAGTGTGATTTGAGATTAATTTTATTTTAAAAGTGTGTATTTGAAACTTAATTTGAGTGATTTTATTTTTCAACAATCTATGATTGTTTCCAAATTCTTTAATTTAGTACAGTTTGGGTTGTTTATATTTTCTACAATATTGTTTCCTTTCAACATTAGTTTAAGATTTAGAAATAGACATAGATTAACACAACATCAAAAAACCCCCAAAAATAGTATTATTAACCTAAAACCAATAATTGCCTTATTGTAGATAGCCTTGGACACTACCTTGGTAATAATTGACACCAACATAAGTTGGTTAAATGAAGGGGCAATAATGACACCCATTATTTTTGGCACCATTACTAGGGATAATTTTAAATGTTACTAAGGTAAACACTCAGGTTAACAGTCCATAAAAAAATAAAAATAGAATAAAATTAGTTTCTTATCAAAATTAAGTATATGAGTAGGCAATAGGATTCATAGTATAGGTTTGTTCTAAAAGATTATGATCCTTTACAGGAAAGAATCAAGGTTGCTTCAAAAAAGATAAACATCTTAAAAAAATAAATGAGTCTTTCAAAAGTATCTCTAGAGGACCAGAAGAATCTTCCTTTATAAAAGATAAAATTATAGATAATTAACAACCAAAATCCCCTCTTCTCAATAGAACTCTATTTGACATGGGAGAAAATGTAGGCCATGTGGAAAATCCTTACAATAATGCTCTTGAGAGGAATTTATCTTATCTTATTATCTTTGAAGATGATAAAAATAATAATGAAAAATATTTCTCCATCTAATCTACCTACCTTCAGAGGTCTATCCACTGAAGACCCAGATCAAATTATTTTTGAGTTTAGGGTCCTCTACTAGACTTATGATTACACTTCAAATAGTCAAAAAATAAAGTTATTTCCATATACTCTAAAGGAAGGAGCAATGAGGTGGTTTATGGGGCTAACAAGGAACTCTATTCACACTTGGAGAGAAATGAAAATAATATTCTTAGATAAATATCAAGATTATTGTAAGGTCAAAGATAGGAAAGAGGAAATTTTCAAAATCAAACAAAATGAAGATGAGAACCTTGAGGATTACTTATAACAATTTTTTTTTGCCCTCAACAGATGTGGTTATGAGATACTTTAAGAAGTGATCCAAACTATTTTCATTAAAGGATTAGATGACTCCTCTAGGGATTCCTTGAATCTCATGGGGAAGGGAGATATTACTAAACTATATTTCAAGGAAATCAAATGATTATATACCAACTACTCTAGAATAAAACCTATTAGTAGAAAAGGGAAACTAGGGAAATCTACTGATGTAAGCCAACTCATAGAAGAACTAGAAAAATTAAAAATAGACATACTAATTCAAATAAATTCAATATTGGATTGATTTCAAGCTAAGGATAAATTTAGTATTGAACCATTGGAGATTTATTGTCCAAATTGAAGATTAAAACATGCACTTAGGGACTATCCTTTAGATAAAACTAAAATCTATGGAATATGTGATGCTAAGGATCATGACACAAATAATTGTAGTCATCTTCCTACTCTCAAGAATTAGGTAAACTATGTTTAGAGATAAGGAAATGACTTTCATAAAAATCAACAATTTGGCTCAAGAATTCCTTTTCCACAATGGCATGCACCTCCACAAATGTGGGCAGTACTACCATGGGGCACCTAGGAATGGATGCCACAATAGTGGATGATTCCCCAGCCTTTTCAACAAACATAGATAGTCCAATGTCATTAGAAACCATGGATAAATCAATATTAGAATTATTGTCTAAACTATAACCAACAATAAAAAAGAAGGTATCCTCAACAACAATAATAAAAAGCATTAATGTCTCCTCAAGAAAATCAAGTAGCCCCTATAGAAAAAGTAAACCAACCTTAGCTACCTGCTCAGCCAATAACAAATCCAAAAAAGAAAGATGTTTTTGTAAATGAATAAGGTGAAATAATGGGGGTAAGAGATATTGAATGTGTAGACATTTATCTTAGATCAAGAAGAACTTTTCAATAACCTTATATCATCATTATAAAAGTACCATAAGAGAAAATAAGTCCAAGACTCAACTAGAGAAAGAAGAAGAGTCAAAAGAGGAAACTAGAAAAATAGAGGAAGTTATTATAACTCCTCCATCTATTCCTTTTACAGAAAGATTAAAGGAAGTGGAAAACAACAAGGAATCTAAATTGATCCAAGAACTCATAAAATAAACATAGATATTTCATTGTTACAAGCCATTAGAGACATTCCAAAAGTAAATAGGGTGATAAAATTTTTATGTATCAAGACACCTAGTATAAAAATAAAATATCCTAAGACCATATAGGTAGATGGTAAGCTTACTAATTTATTAGTAGTTAAGTTGATTTTGCCTAAATATGGAGACCTAGGAAGCCTTATAATTATAAATATTGGATAATAAGAGATACCAAATATATTGGTAGACTTAAGATCTGATATTAATGTAATGAGTATGGACACCATGAAAAATATCTCTTTGAAGGAAATGTAACCAACTACCACAATCCTAAAGATGATAGATCATTCCACTACCAAACTAGAAGGTGTCATTGAAGATATAACATTGACTATAGAGTCATGGAAATATCCTATTGACTTTATTATCCTCTAGATTAATAATAAACAAATTGGATACCCATTGATTCTAAGAAGACCTTGGTTAGAAAATATAGCAACATTGATTAATTATAGATTAAGAGATATGATGATCTTGAATAATCTTAAATCAAAATGGATATCTTTATATCTACCTATTCAACTATCAATCAATACTGTCAAATAGTTATGGGTTAACCAACCTAATGAAAAATGTGATAGCATCTCCTCTCTATCTATAATCACTGATCACATATAGGAAGTATAAGATGAGTTATTAAGAACTATTAGAATTGATACAGATTTGATAGTCCATCTACAAATCTTGGCAGTCTAGATATGAATCTTGCTAGTCTAGCTATGGATTGCAACAAACTAGTTACAGATTGTAATAGACTAGCTATAAATTACAATAGTCTAGCTACATATTTGAATAAAGGACTCTTTCATGGTAGAAATTCCTATCCTTATAATCATTCAACCTTTTCTACCTCTTCCAACATGTTTCATGACCATAAGGACATTAAAAAAAATGTGATGTAGTGGGCATATTAAGGCCAAAACTCATTCTTAACAACATTTTGTTATCCTTTAGTTAGAGTTATTCCCATAGGAGATACATTTGTGAAATATTATATTATATTCCATACACTACAACCACATATTTTTACTATTAAATTATTAATGAGTGATTGAAAACAAATAGAATCTTCCCATTCAGACATTAAACAAATCGCTGTAGCACTAGGGAAGACACTCAACATAAATAGTTGGTTGAGAGATGATCATGAAATGAAAGTTTTTGATGTACTTAGAGATCATACTAAAGATTTTTCTTGGGAATATCAATACATGAATGGAATTCATCCAAGTGTATGTACAAACCAAATTTACATATAAAACATTAAGCCAACAAGGTAGCCTCGAAGAAAAACTAATCTTGCCTTGAGAGACATTGTGAAAATTGCAATTGAAAATTTGTTAGAAGTGGGATTCATTTATCCTATTTCTGACATCCAATGGGTCTCTCCCTTGCTCATTATTCCCAAGAAAAATTGTAAATAGAGAGTATGTGTAAATTATAGGGAGTTAAACAAGGCATTAATGAGAGATTACTTCCCTCTACCCTTCATTGATCAAGTACTTGACAACTTGGGTGGAAAAGTATATTTTTCTTTCCTATATAGATTTAATGGATACAACTAGATATAAGTGGCACCCTTGATGATCAAGACAAAATGACATTCACCTATCCACGGGGGAAAATTGTCTATAGTGTCTTGCCCTTTGGTTTATGCAATTCACCTAGCACTTTCCAATGAGTAGTCCTAGCCATATTTTTAGACTTGACCAATGACTATGTAGAGGTTTATATGGATAGTTTTATTATTCATGGAGAATACTTTGATGAAAGCTTGAGAAATCTTAAAAAAGTAATACAAAGATGTGAGGATCACCATTTGTATTTAAGTCATGAAAAGTGTTTGATTATGGTAGAATAAGGTATAGTTTTAGGACATCATATTTTTGCACAATGGATCCAGGTATATCCAAATAAAATTGAAGTCATTTCAAACTTGCCTATTCCTCAAGATAAAATTGATATTAAGAGTTTCTTAGGCCATGTAAGATACTATAGAAGGTTCATAGAATATTTTAGAAAGATTGCTACTCAAATATTTGATTTTATCACAAAGGAGAGTGATTTTGTCTAGAATTTAGCTTGATAATAAGCATTTGAAACCATCAAGGAAAAGCTCAGTACTACATCAGTCTTGAGAGGACCTAACTAGTCACAACCCTTCCATATTTATATTGATACATCTAATCATGTTATGAGAGCTATTTTAGGATAAAAAGATGAAAATAGATAGATGTATGTCATATATTACATAAGCAAGAACTTAAATTCAATTGAAAGAAATTACACAACCACTAAAAATGAATTCCTTGCTATGATTTATGCCATAAATAAATTTAGACATTATATTACTAGTGACAAAATCTTTGTATATACTAATCATGCAGATATCAGGTATCTAATGAATAAGCCAATTGTAGGAGGAAGATTTATCAAGTGGATTTTATTGTTTTAGGAATTTGACATAAAAATTGTTAATAAACAAAGAAAATTCAATGTGGTTGCTTATTTTCTTTCTATATTAAATAATGCAGATGAAGAACCTGTAGAAGATAATTTTTTGGATGAACAATTATTTGTTGTTTCATCACAATCACCTTAGTTTGTTGATATAGAAAACTTTTTAGCTATAGGGAATTTTCATTTTCAATTTTACAAAAAGGAAAGAAACATTTAATTAAAATTAGTTCTTCTTATAAATGGATTAATGGTATACTATTTAAACTTGAACCTAATCATGTTTTTTGTAGATATGTAGAGGAGAATGAAATGTATGACATCATTCATGTATATCAAGATGAACCTAGAGGAGGACACTATTAAATTAAAATAATAATACATAAAATCTTTAGAGCTAGATATTTTTGGCCAACTCTTCACAAGCAGGTAAAGACATATGTTTGGAAATGTGATCCATGTCAGAGAATGGGGAAACCTACAATATCCTCCAAGATGCCTCTTCATCGACAAGTAGTTTTATAACCTATTTATAAGTGGGGTATGGAATTTGTTGGGCCCATATATCCACCATACAAAGGTAAAGAATACTTGTTGGTATGTATGGATTATGTAACCAAATGGGATAAAGTATAAGCTCTTTCATCTATAAGAGAAGAAGCAGTAGCAGACTTCCTCTATTCCAAGATCACACAGTGTTTTGGAGTACCAATAGAGATAGTATCTAATCAAGAGCCATAGTTCATGCATGATATGATCCAAGAATTCATGGAGATTTACCAAGTTAGCCACAAAAAATCTTCTCCATACCATCCTTAAGCAAATAGATAGGTAGAAGTTACTAATAGAGAATTGGAGAATATCTTTACCAAGATAGTCAGTAGTAGTAGAAAGAATTGGGAAACCAAACTTATAAAATCTATTTGGGCATAAAAAACCAAATGGAAGACCACTATTAGTTTTTCACCATATGAATTGGTATATGGTAAGAAACCTCTCCTTTCAATTGAGTTTGAAATGCAAACTTTGAGGCTGCATTACAAGTAGGAATTGATTTGGATGAAGCACAAAAAGAAATAATGTTATAATTGAATGAGTTAGATGAGATGAGGACAAAAGCTTTACAACAAATAGATATGAAACAATATCAGAGGAAGCAATATCATGACTTTAATATCAAAGAAATATAGTTTAAAGAAGGAGATTGGGTACTCTTATATGATTCCAAATATCAAAATTTCAAAGGTAAGATAAGAACTAAATGGTTAGGACCATTTCATATATCAAATATTTTTGATAATGGTTCAATATAGTTATTTCCTATAGATGGAAATTAGAAAAATACTTCTTGTTAATAGACATTGATTAAAGCTATATCAGAAGTCTTCCAATAAAGAGAAATTCATTCAGTTAGTATAAAATGAGTTTGGTACCATGGAAAAACTCAAATATTCCATGGCAATTGATTTTTGAAGACAAAATGGCTAGAATAAAGTGAGAGGATCCACATCTTCCCTAAATATTCAAAAAAATAAATAAAAAAATAAAAAATAAAAATAAAAATAAAATAAATTCAACAATGAAAATCCTTCAGGATGTTGTTGACAATCATGCTAAAAAACTAGCTTGTTAGATGTTCATGCACTGAATAATGAGCCTTGACCAAAACACTAGCAAATGGCTAGTCAAGGGAAAAAAACTAAAAAAATGAAAATACAAATAAGAAAAGTGAGTTAATAAATTCATAAATCATGATTGATTCCATTTGTTTCAAAGCAATAAACTTGATGTTATTGTTTTAGATTAAGGTAAAAACAAGTTTTGAAGGGACCCTGAAACCCAGAAACAAAGGGAGAAGGATAAAATAGTAATGATCACAGGCAAAGCCTAAAAACTACTACAAGAAGTATCAAAATCAGGTTTTACATGGACCTAAAACCACCAGATAAGAAATTCAAAAGATAGACCCCAGGTTTTATAGAGACCTGTAAACTCCATAGTAAAGAGAAAACAAAATACTAGGGTACGAGACCATATATCATAACCAACATAAGGAACTAGGATCTATTCTTCTAGTTCCAAAATCATCTTCACTACTTCCTTACCTTTCACAGCAGTGTCCTGAATGGCAATAGCCTCCGACGTAGCTTGCTCTTGCATTGCTTTCTTTCTTGAGCTCTGTCTAGTTCTTTTGCTAGGCCCCTCTAAGGGTTTGATTTCCTCGTTTGCTCTTTTACCAATGTTTACAGCAGCAGCACAAATGGTAGATGTAATCTCCTCCATCTTCTTTCGACTTTCCTTGATGAGTTCCCTTAAGTTGTTCTCATAGTCTTTGAGTTTGATGGGAATATCCCTCATCTATTTTTCCATGTTATTGATTTTGTTCGAAACTACCTCCTGATTGCCTTGCATTATTTCCATTTTCCTGTTGAGTTCTATTATCTCCTTATGCATCCATAAATAAAATTGAAGGATAACATCTACTTTACAATTGGCCAGTCTCTTAGGTGAGTACCTTCCATCATTCTACCTTTTATCACTCCAATCTTCTGTGGTCTTTTTTAGACTGTTTCTAGTTTCTTCAATGTGATCCTCCCTTTCCTTTCATTTCTATTCCTTAGTTTCAGTAGGGCTTTCATTTTGGTTACTAACATCATTAACTTGAGCTTCCATTTCCATTAATTTGTTGATGACCTGAACTAGATTTTCCCTCTTGATTATCGAAACAGGGTCCTCAAAAGGATCATCCAGATCTTTATCAGTTTCCTCAAACACTTACTGGTTTTCCTCAAATTCATGGTTACTATTTTTGGATTTTTCCTCTATAGTGACTCCTTTCTCAATATTGTCTTGAACTTCTTCTTCCTCACTAGAACTTGATTGCCTACTTTCTGTGCCTTCCTCTTCCTCCTCACTCTCCTCCCTAGAATTTTCATTACTTTCCCATTCTATTTCCTCATCGGTAAGCTAGTTTTTGAAACTAGGGGATTTGAATTTAGCTTTTTCTTTCCCTTCTGTGATTTCATTCTTATTGCTCTGTAGGTCCTTGTTTTTACCCAAATAAAGATTCATTGCAATGGCCTTGTTCTTGAAGTAGCCTTCAATCATTAAAATTAATCCCTCATGTAATATAGGACATGTCTCCTTTTTCTTATGAGTGAACAGGCTTTGGATCAAAGAGAAACACAAGTAGAAAGGAAAGGAGATTCTTACCTTGTGTCTGAAGTGATTAAGAAATACACAATGGAATTTGTGGACTCTTTTGCTTCTTCCATCAAGTATGAAATACTCTCGTATATAGCATAGGACATCCCTCCAGATACCCTTAATCTACTCCAATTCAAAAAAATCCCCACTCTTTTCTAGCTACTGCTCCTTAGCATCCATCTTTGGGAATTTGCAAAAAGCCTCATTTGAAATGCTAGTCTGTTTTGAGAATTTTATTCCCTTCATTGAAAGCCTCGTGACCTCCGCTATAAATTCCTCAGTAAGATTCACCGTGATGCCATGCAGGGTAACCCTATCATCAATCCAATAACTTGATGTTATTGTTAACTGTACTATTTTTTATAAACTAATTCATGTAATTTTTTGTGTAAGAATAGGTTAGGAAGATAGATAAGGATAATATCATGATTTTTAAGGTAGAGTATTTAATTTTCTACTAAATGATAGTTTTATATGTCTAAGTTACATGAATTTTCTCAAAACCATTGGCATAAAAATTTCCATAGGGTGATATAAGGAGAATATTCCATGATGTCAACAAAAAATCATTTCAAAAAGCTATATTTTGAAGCCTCAAAACATGTCCTACGGATAATGTCCTTTCAAGTCACAAAATTACCTCATGATAACACATAATTGTAATCATATTTCACTAATGAAAAATAAAAATCAAAGGGTTTAAAATATTTGGTAGTGGAATAATTTTAAAAAGCATAAAAGGGGAAAACATATGCCATCATTATTCAAAATTGATGTTGTCATAATTAAGTTAGCATGCTTAAGGTTTTATCCACAACTAAAACCTTAAAGAGATATTATTGTTGTCTATTGATTTTATAACAAAGCATTTTCCTTTTATGAATAGAGTAAAGGATTGATTGTGTCCTGTGTAAACTATGAACTCGAGATGGGGCTAAATAATAAATCTAAACTAGAAAATGTGAGTGATCTATTAAAGGATGAACTAGTAGAGTAGATAGTGGTAACAATTGGATGGCTCAAGTTCTTTCTCAAATTCTAGGGTTATGATGAGGCATTAGTGACTGATTTCATCCTCCTTTTAAAACTTGACTTCTCCATGGTTTATATTCAGATATCATTTTCCACTCAAGTCCTTAGTGAGCTATTAGGAGTTCCAGATGAGGGTGCATGAATAGTAAGGAGATCTTCATTTAGTGATTTCATTCAGATTTTTAGTAGTGAGGGGAAATCAGCACTAGTCTATGTCAAAGATGTCAAAGGAAGAATCAAGGGAGTCAATAGAGAATCTTTACTTGAACCATGAAGGTTAGTTTACTTTTAGCTTATAAAATATTTAACATGTGAAGAGAAATGTAGTGTCTTAAGTTGTATAGTGTCAATGATGTTAATCCACCTAAGATATGGTGTATAATGACCCCAACATCAAATTAATTTAACTTAATTCCTCCTAAGATATATTTAAGTTTTAGCCATGAGATATTCCAAAAATCCCTCTATCATCTACCACTATGGGTTAATCTAACTAATCATCCAACATCACTTTCTATAATAGGAAGATGATATGGAAGGTTGGGCTGCCTTCCATGAAGGAAAAAAATAAAAAACCCTAGACCTATTAGGAAAATCCCTTTAGACATCCATGCTTCAAATTATAAAACCCCACTTAGAATTTATTCCAAAGATATTATCCCTAAATCCACCCATAGTACAAGATCGTTGATCAGAACTGTTCCACTACAAACCCTAAGTCTCCTCTTAATGTAGTCTCACCACCTAAGCTAATAAGTAAAAAATTGAAGCTTAGACTTTCCACCAAAAGCCATCAATATATTCCTCAAGCTATTCCTATCCAAGAACCTATTTAGATTGTTGAAGATAAGTCATTAGTAGACCCTAACTCCTAGCTTAAACCTTAGGAAACCTCACATACAAAAACCCTTCCTCCTCATAAGAGATGAAGGAAATTAATTTTATTTGTTTAAAATGATGAGAATTTTTTTGTAAAAACCCTAGACAACTTAAGACAAAACATATTTACCACTACTAGTGAGGCCCAAAATAGAGAAGAGGAAACCCCTCTTCCACAAGATGACTTTGCTGAAACCATCTCTGATGAGATTATTAATCATTATACATAGTAAACAATGGGTAAAGAAAAGGTGCCAATGAATGAAGAGGAAATAAAACCTTCAAAGGAGGTAGATGATGTGGATTGATAACGTGCTCTAGCATTATCTAAGCTAGAAGCCACTGTTAAACATAATACAAAAGATATTGTTGAATTAATTTTAGCAGCGTAGAATAAATATTTTGTGATTTCCCTTTTGATGAAATAAATAGAAAATATGGAGTTCCAATCTTTGAATAAATTGGATGATGTAGAAGATGAAATTATTGATGTATGGAGCCATACCAAATTAATTAAGGAAGAGAATATTTATTTAAGGAGAAATATTCTCAAATATGAAATAGAGAATTATAGATCAAGGACTCAAATAGGTTCTAGCTCTTATAATGTCCCTCCTAAGGTAATGGTAGATCAACGATGTAAAACTATTTTGTCTATTATATATTTGAAAAATCAATGAGAGTAAGTTTTCTCAGAACTTGAGGAGTTGAAAAAATAAAACTACCTTCTTAGGAAGGAAAAATAATAATTGTAAGAGGAGCTAGTACAATCTCAACAAAAAGAAGACCAAGTTTAAACACACTCTTCAATTTACATGTCAACTAAGTGAAAAATAGTTAGCTTATAGAGTCCCTACTTCTACATATAGTTTATTTTTGCATGAATAGTTTTTTAGATGACAAATTTTTATATATCTTATGGTTTACCTCATGAAATAGATACCAGTACTGAATTCATGATAGTGTTTCAAAAATAATACTCCTAATAGGAAAGATTAGCTTTATGAATTCTACTTGTGTGACATTATTTTAGGCAATACAAATACTTTTTTGGTGAGCCTATTTATGGGAGAACTTCAATTAAGAGCTCTTATTTCTGCATATAGGAATTATATTACTTAATAAGACTAATATGATGATCACACTAATATTGTAAGGGATGTTGGTTTATGTATCAGACCTCAATTTAGTGATGTAAAGTATATATTAAAGAAGTTTTAAAGTTTTTATCAACAACCTAGAGTTTGTGATTATTATATTTCTATCTTTTAATATGTCCTCCTTAACTTTGAATTATTTGTCAATCATAATTTTGATTATGTAGTGGTTACTTGTAGACAATGTTGACATATGTTACTAGTCACCTTGAGAAGAAGATAAGTTTTGTCACCCACTATTATTTAGTGGTTCCTTAAGAGGGCTAAAGTCATTGTTTAGATAAATTTAGATGTTCTTTAAGGGGATGGATAGAAACCATAGATAGGGATGAGATTTAGACTTCCATTAATACTCTCCCCTATGTCCCCATGGTAGAATACATGACCTCAATTTGATGAGTAGTTTTCCATTTGGATCCACTTTATGCAAAGAGAAATGGGCTTCACTCCTCATCATCAAATGATATTTTAGGATCCGTATTCCATCTATGAATTGAGTCTTAAGATAAAATATATAGTTCATAATTATGAAGACTGAGCACACTAGTTTTTAAAAGGGACTTTCAAAAGGTAAGGTTTGGGAGAGATGACAAGTCCATAAAGTGACTCATTGTTGCTATAGTTATGACCTTAAATATGTCAAATGGTTGAGTATTGTATGTAATCTTAGTATTTATAACTAGCATAAGGTAGGAAATAGATACTTTTATCTATATGAATTCATGTAACTCTAAGTCAATCTTCTTTGCATTATGTTTTGACCATTTTCATGTTTTAGGATTCACGTTTTGATATGTACAGGTAATAGTAGCATTTAATAAGAATTTTGACAAGATTTCATGAAGATAAGGATGATCCAATACATATAACTAATCATTTGAAGCTTAGCTATGGATTTTAAAGCTTACTACAAATTTCATTAGTCAATTATAGATTCTACCAACTTACTATGAATTTTATCAGTCAGTAATGGATTTCACCAGTTAGTTATGGATTTCATTAGTTAGCTATGGATTTCACTAGTCAACTATGGATTTCTCCAATAAGATATATATTTCAATATTTTTAATATGGATTGAACCAGTTTTATCTAGAATTGATCGTAACATACTCCAAAGGGTTCAGATAGCCTTTGCACCTTCTTCATGATAATCTAGAAGACTCATTTGACATTTCTATTTCTGTTCATATATATAAATAGTTTCTTATTTCTATTTAGTCTTCTATTTTTGGAAGTTATTATTTTAAGTTGTAACTCTAAAGACAAAAGATATGAATATCATAAATGTATAGATT